>CAMTDV010000005.1:57809135-58112948 GCA_947069175.1 Scalesia atractyloides | reverse complement strand
TAACGTTTGATGCAAAACTATGCGATAGAAACGGTAAAAGTCGCCTTTTTACGAGATTTTTATGAAACTGATTTATATCATTAAGTAAACTGATATTTTTGATATAAATATAAGTATTTTAACTTATATTAAGTTTACTTGGTGTTTGATTAGTCATACGTGACTTTCGACGCCCGAAAACATTACCGAATCACTAAAATACGCATTTTACAATGTACACTAGAATGAGTTGTTCATGGATGAACCTCATGTGTTTAAAAGTGTTAGGTGATTTAAATATGTGTATATGATGATATGTTAAGTGTTGACATGATAGCGGGAATTTAGACTATTCATGTACACTTGTGTCACACCCTCAAAAATCCACTTGCGGAGTTTTACTGCGAGGCGCGTGACAAACCAGGATCCAAGACACTAGTCATATAGAATGACTCTATATTCAAAAGCATACGTTTAAACAAATCCAACTATGCAGTTTAATAAATGCAAAAACATAAGTAAATGTAAATAAAATGTGCGCCAAAACAAACGCCCAAACCCATAATACTTAAAAGTAAAATGCAAAGCGTCTAAATGAAATAATTTTTCATGCTCGTGTCGTGCTCCTATGCAGAAATGATACCTTAACAACCTGAGAAAACATGCAAAAGAGAACAAATGTCAACAATTAATGATAAGTGAGTTCACAGGTTTTAGTTCACAGTTTTGAGCATAAGTTTTTTCCCCACAGGTTCAACCCAAACCCGTGCCTCATAAGTTCCCCTGATCCAACCCGAATCAGATTAATAATATGTAGTTTAGCAGTCCATGTTATATGTTTAGGTAGCTAGCGTAGGTCATGTTAACAAAGTGTTCGATCCGAAGCTGACGTTGCTACCCCTGTTGTTCCATGCCTATCACCAACCATGGCTAAAAAGTTAGTCAAATTCTACACTCGTGACCATCAACGTTCTATCTAACTGGCACGACCAGTTCGAGTGGGGCTTGTCGGGCCCCGTAGTACTACTAAAAATTTCTTTGCTATAATCCAATACTAACGGCATCGTAAGTGTTAAGGGGACTAACATGTGATATACTCTTCCTTGTGACCATAGCCATATAACATAACTCTAAATAGAAAGACGTTACTATACCGTAATATATACCACCTATACATCACTGTAACGTGTACATGTTTTCTCCCCCTGTTTTTGTAAACGTTTAAAGAATAGGGGCCGTGAACTCACCTTTTAATTGCTCGGTTAGACTTTTAAGGTGATTACAAGTTGAGGTTGGTCAATAACGTCCTAATATGATTACCATTCAATTTATCAGTATGTTCATGTACGACACGATATCCATACACATATCTTGACACATATCATGAAATCACGTTGACATCTTATATGTGTTCCATGTATATATATTTACATATCTGAATATATGGGCATATGATCATAGCACTTAACAATTCAATAATGTCTAGGTTAACATAAATCAGGTTCGACCCTTCTCGAATGGCACATACAACAATTAGAACACACAATTTCAACTTATCACGTTTCAGCATTATTACTCAAAACTGGACTGTTTTCGAGAATTATTATAAAATAGTTCCCATGTTCTAAAAATTCCAATTAATTTATAGAGTGTGTCAAACGGTCTGTAAAACCTTGTGTAAAATTTTCAAGACCTAATTCATTACCAATTATTTATAAAAATCATTTACTAAGCTGCAGTCAGATTCGTCACTTTCTGACTGCAGCTCACATGAAAATACATTTAAAAATACTCGTTTGTCCGATAACGAATTCCAGTTGGAGATTTCTTTAAACACTTAGGACTATCTACTGTAAAAATTTCGGGACCTAACTCCTTTCAGTTTACAGGATATAACAGAAAATATAACGTGTAATTTCTGCAGAAAAAACGCAGCTTCAGATGTTGTACGAAACGACCTTTAAAAAATACTAAACAACGTCGAAAAAATGTGATTCCAGCGACATTAGAAGCGTTTTTCAAAATTATTCGTTTTGGACTCAAGAAAATCTAGTTTTCAATATGTTATGCCCCGGTTACAGCCAACGGAAGTTGGCTGCAGAATCCTTGGCAGATTTTGTTTAAGCTCTAGCCGTTAAGATGCGCATTCTAACCATTCTTTTTAGCGAATCTAATGAACATACAACTTAACAACTTATTCTGTTCAGCCCATACTCAACATACATCAGTTTTTATCAAAGATCCTAGCATCACACACACCTATTTTTATTTTATTTTTATAAATCATAACTTTCTACCCTTATTTCATGTATGACTAAATCCATAATCATTATCATGCATATTATTTCAGTTGAACATATCCATCTCAACATATACACACACACACAAACACACACACACACACACACACATATATATATATATATATATATTAACATGGCAGTCATGAAGAATCAATTTTTAAACATGCTGAAACATCAAAACTGTTAGCCATAACACAACGATACGAATCTTAAGCTACATGTTAGAACCATAACTAATCATGATCAAGCACTTGAACGCAACCATGTATACAAGAGTTTCGAACCGAATTAATCACTAACAACCACTAACCTTCAACGAGATAGTGGAGATGGCTAGAGAGAGAGAGAGTAGCGATTGAGTGAGAGGGGGCTGCCACCACTGCCGTTGCACACCAAAAAAGAGGGGGAAGAGAGCTAGGGTTTTGATTTGCTTCTTTTTTTTCTCTCCATGTATCTCATATACACACATACGCACACAAGAAATAAGGGGGGGGGTGGGCCGATTTACATGTTTGGTTGGGACTTTGGGTTATGACAAGGTGGAGGTGGGCTAAGTTAGAGAGTGGATTGTTGGAGTTTGGGGGACTTGGATGTGGCTACCAAAAACGTGGGGGTGGGGATGTGTGGTAGCAAAATTGAAGTATGTTAATATTATTATTATTATTATCTAAACAACTAACAACAATAATAATATGGGTAAACAACTCAATTAATTCATATATGCTAATCAAATTACGGTTCAGGTCTCATAAGTATCAGGTTAAGCGAGGTGTGCCTTGGTTCAAAAGGGTTGGGTTGATTAAATCAAATAAACTTATAACATAACGTAAACACATAACGAGAATTAACTCAGGAAAGATACCTGATTTTCCTGAATGTCACATTATCCCCAACTTGAAGTAATTTTCATCCTGAAAATTGAGTGAGCAAGAGTTTGAAAGTGTTAGAGTAGGGGAAATATTTTGGAGTTGCCACATTCTCCCCCAGTTAAAAGAATTTTGCCCCGAAATTTAGCTTGCGTTGCTTGGATCTTGTGACTCGGTTGCAAAGATGTGAGGATATTTATCTTTCATTTGATCCCCTCTTTCCCATGGGTATTTCGGTCCACGCTTAGAGTTCCAAAGAACCTTAACAATCGGTATTTTACTATGCCTTCGTGTTTTGACCTCCTGGTCCATAATTTCGATTGGTTCCTCAATGAACCGTAGTTGTTCGTCCACATGGATCTCCTCCAGTGGAACGGTTAGTGTTTCATCTGATAGATACTTCTTCAGATTTGAGACATGAAAAACATTGTGAACTCCATCGAGTTCATCAGGAAGGTTCAACTCATAAGCTACCTGACCGATTTTCTTTGTGATTTCAAACGGACCAACATATCGCGGGTTATTTTACCACTTTTGCCAAAACGAATCACGCCCTTCCAAGGCGATACCTTTAGTAGGACCCGATCACCTACTTGAAATGCTAACGGTTTGCGTCGTCGATCGGCATAGCTCTTTTGGCGATCCCGAGCTGCCGCCATACGATTTTTGATTTGTACTATCTTTTCAGTTACCTCCAGAACCAACTCTGGACCAGTGATTTGACTATCACCAACTGCCGCCCAGCAAACGGGCGATCGGCATTTTCGTCCATACAACGCCTCGAATGGTGCTGCTTGCATACTCGTGTGATAGCTATTGTTATAGGAAAATTCTAAAGGTAGATGTTTCTCCCATCCTTTGCCGAAGTCGATTACACACGCTCTAAGCATATCTTCGAGAGTTTGGATGGTATGTTCACTTTGAGCATCAGTCTGAGGATGGTATGCTGTGCTCAAATCGATGCGTGATCCCAAGGATTTTTGTGCTGACTGCCACAGATGAGAAGTAAAGCGTGAATCACGGTCGGATATGATGGATATTCGCACTCCATGCCGGGCTACTATTCCTTTCATGTACAGCGCTGCAAGGGTATCGAACTTGTCGGTTTCCTTGATTGCTAAGAAGTGAGCTGATTTAGTTAGTCGGTCGATAATTACCCAAATTGTATCCTTTGCACTGGGTGTCTTAGGTAGACCTGTAACAAAGTCCATTGCAATTTCTTCCCATTTCCAAACCGGAATCTCAGGCTGTTGCAGTAGCCCTGAGGGCTTTTGGTATTCTACTTTGACCTTGGCACATGTTAGGCCTTTGCTTACGTAGGTGGCTATTTCAGCCTTCATGTTCGGCCACCAATAAGTTGTTTTGAGATCTTGGTACATCTTATCCGATCCTGGATGAACAGAGTACCTTGATTTGTGAGCTTCGTCCATTATGAGTTCCCTCAAGTTTCCGTAGAGGGACACCCATATCCGACTAAGAAAGTAACGAGTTCCGTCCGGTTTGGTTTCCCAGTCACGTTGCATCTTGCGTAGTTTCTCAGCTTTCAAATTGTCAGGTTTGACTGCCGCCAACTGCGCGTTGCAAATTTGTTCATGTAGGTTAGATTGTATCGTAAGTTGTAAGGACCGAACTCGTCGAGACTTCTCATGTTATTTTCTACTGAGAGCGTCGGCTACTACATTAGCCTTGCCTGGATGGTACTGGATGGCACATTCGTAGTCATTCAAAAGTTCGAGCCAACGACGCTGTCGCATGTTTAACTCCTTTTGATTGAAAATGTGTTGAAGGCTTTTGTGGTCGGTGTCGATGGTACACCTAGTTCCATAGAGATAGTGCCTCTAGATTTTTAAAGCAAACACCTTGGCTCCTAAGTCTAAGTCGTGCATTGTGTAGTTCTTCTCGTGTACTTTCAACTGCCGAGATGCATATGCAATGACCTTATAGTGTTGAATGAGTACACATCCAAGTCCTTGAATGGAAGCGTCGCAGTACACTACAAAGTCTTCGGTCCCCTCAGGTAGGGACAAGATAAGCGTCTGCTTCAGCACCTGGAATGCTTCCTCCTGTTTGTTACCCTAGATATACTTGGTTCCTTTCTGGGTTAGAGATGTAAGAGGTTGAGTGATCTTTGAAAAACCTTCGACAAAGCAACGATAGTAGCCTGCCAAACCAAGGAACTGTCTTACTTTTGTTGTAGTTTTCGGCAACCTTTGATGGCTTCAATCTTTGCCGGGTCAACGTTGATACCCTTTTCGTTCACTATATGCCCAAGGAATTGGACTTTTCGAATCCAGAAGTCGCATATGGAAAACTTGGCATAGAGTGGTTCCCTTCGCAGAAGTTCCAGCATTAAGCGCAGATGCTCTTCATGCTCCTCCTTAGTCTTAGAGTATAGCAGTATGTCATCAATGAAGACGATTACGAATTTATCGAGATAAGGCTTACAAACACGGTTCATGAGATCCATGAACACCGCAGGTGCATTTGTTAGTCCGAATGGCATAACAAAAAATTCATAGTGGCCATAACGAGTGCGAAATGCGGTCTTGGAGATGTCTTCCTCTCGTACACGCAACTGATGGTATCCCGACCTTAGATCGATCTTAGAATAGTAACTTGACCCTTGGAGCTGGTCAAACAGGTCATCGATTGGAGGAAAGAGGTATCGGTTTTTTATAGTAACTTTGTTGAGCTCTCTGTAATCAATACACATACGGAAAGTTCCATCCTTCTTATTGACAAAAAGGACTGGAGCTCCCCATCGTGATGAGCTCGAACGGATAAAGCCTTTATCTAAGAGCTCATGAAGTTGAGTAGAAAGTTCTTGCAGTTCAGATGGAGCTAATCGGTATGGAGCCTTGGCGATTGGTACAACGTGTTTTGCCAGTTGAATTTCGAATTCGACCTGCCTATGCGGTGGTAGACCAGGTAAGTCTTCAGGGAAGACGTCGGGAAATTCACGTACGATAGGAAAGTCTTCAACTTTCCTCTCGTCGCTTAGTTGTTCAGTGACACTAGTAGATAGCGTACGAGTTTTTCTGTCGTAAATATTTCTGGGCTTTCATGAAGGAGATGATGTTGGTCACCACACCGCTTGGGTGAGGTATGCGAATAGCCTTTTCACGACATAAGATTTCAGCTCGATTTTTGGATAACCAATCCATGCCAACTACAACGTCAAAGCTACCGAGTGTGGTTAGCATGAGGTCGATGGTGAATAGGTGGCCAGCCAATTGTAACTGGCATTCGTGGATGACGTGGGTTATATCTACCGATTTCCTATTGGCTAACTCTACCAGGTATTTAACCTCTAATTCAACAGCGTTAATGTCCAACAGTTTTCTAAATGACTCGGAAATAAAACTTCTATCTGCACCGCTATCGAATAAAATATGAGCAAAACTGTTGTTTAAAGGAAATTCACCAGTAACAACTTTAGAATCACTATGAGCTTCACCTTTTCCCAAGGTAAATGCACGACCCTTAGCTCCACCACTTCTGCCAGCATTGTTGTTATTGTTCTGATTCTGATTCTGATTTCCACCACTGTTTCCCTTGCTCAGCTGTGGACAATCTTTCTTGAAATGATCAGTGCCACCACACTGATAACATGTCCTGGTGACTCCTGGTGGCTGCTGGGTCTGATTAGTGTTTTGCTTCGAGTTAAGGTTTACCCTGTAGTCCTTAGTGGTGTGGCCTCCCCTACCACATCGTTGACAACCACCGCACTGCCCGAAATGATGATGGTTACATTTGTTGCATAGAGGTTTCTTTCCAGCATACCCACTATGAACCTGACTGTTGGTGTTGTCACTAGACTGCTGCTTGTTGTTGTTGAAGTTGCGGTTACTGTTGTTGAAACGTTTCTAAGAACCCTGCTGCGCTTGCCCAGTTGATGCTTTTTCGAGGATCCATCTTCCCACTTGCGTTTGTTTTCTGGGGCATTCCCAGCGGCACCTCACTTCGGCAGTTTACCCTCTTCTACTACAGTGTCTGTCAATTTGTGCGCAAGTCGCACGGCCTGTTGAACTGTAACGGGATTGCTTGATTCAACCATGCCTTTAATCTCCGGGGCCAATCCCTTGATGTAAAGCTCTATCTGTTTGTACACTGGCCTTGCCATATCAGGGCATAAGGAGACCAGGTCATAGTGCTTCGTGGTGTAGGCTTCATTTTCCGACCCTGCCATTTTCATTACCCAAAGGTCTTATTCTAATTGATGGAGGCGATCCCGGGGGCAGTATTGTTCCTTGATAAGATTCTTGAACTCGTCCCAACCCATTGCGTGGGCCACGTCGAGTCCAAGAACCTGGACCCGTGCATTCCACCAGGTGAGAGCCGCATCTTCTAGAGTCAAAGCTGCGAATTTGACCTGATTCTCAGGTAAACAGTTACACATTGCAAAGACCGATTCTGATTTTTCGAGCCATCTGACTAGCCCGATTGGCCCTTCCTCGCCAGTGAATTTGGTGGGCTTAGCATCGATGAACAACTTGTAAGGGTTAGAACCCAAACCTACATGCACAAGTTTGGAAGTAAGAGATTAGAAGAAGGTGATTTAAAGGACGGTTGAATACGCTAGTATACATGGAGTGAAATGAATCTAGAATCGAATGAGGGCTACCTCCCAGATTCTGATTATTGTTTGGATTCGGATTTTCGGTTACCAATGCCGCAGTGACCTGCTCCTGGATGAGCGCAGCCAGTTCTGCATGTGTCATTGTGATGTTTCCGCGACCACCACCACGAGCGCCACCACCGCGAGCTCCACCACCGCGAGTAGACATTCTGTTTTCAACCACAGATATACGAATACAGGAGAAAATATATCACATATTTCATCATAGAATTCTAGGAATAACGTAATAAGAATTGTTACAACCCATCTATAACATTCAAACTAAACGTTTGATTAAAATATATTGTAATTCACCACAATGTATTAAACCAAACATTATATAAAAATCCACATGTCAACGGAAATTTTCAAACAACTACTAAGTTCAAACAATGAAATAAAGAAATGTCAAGATAAACGAGGAATAAATCTAATCACCAACATCTCCATCTCCCATATCCTCGTCCTCATCTGTTGGTGCCTCCTCCGGCTCTTCCTCTTCTTCTTCAGGCTCTTCCTCCGGAATTTCTTCCGGTTCTTCATCAGGAATTTCCTCCAGCTCAGGAGATGCCGGGGCTGGGGCTGGTTCGGGTGCAGGTGATGTTGGCATTGGCCCTGGGTCCTCTAGCCGATGAACCCTCCAAGCCAACTGATTCAACTTCTCTTCATGCCCATCAATTCTTTGCATATCTAAACGAGTGTTTCCCATTATCAGACCTCGCACTTCACGAGTCTTTAAAGCTTCCTGCTTTAAATCATCCACTCTTCCCGAAAGTACCCATAGTAGCTCTCCTTGTGTTATAACCTGATCTTCCAATTTAGTACCATGTTTTATCAAGAATTGATTATGCTCTAGCAAGTATTGATTTTGTTCTATCAGGAGTTGGTTGTATTCCTTAAGGGCTTTTGTTACTACAGATTCTGTCTGAGCACTAATTGGGCTAGGGGTCTCACATTGGTAGGTAAGGTAGACAACTCCCCGAGTCGCTTACGTTTAGTTGCACGCATCTCAACCTGACACAGGAATGGGTACGTGTATAGGGGTACCTTCCCTGGCGCCCGTGCCTGATCCGATGAAGAGGACGATGTCGACATGCCAGTTGCGTTAGTAACAATGGTTATGAGTCAGATTCTAAAGGTATATCACTCAAATCAAGGTGTCACGTATCGGTGCCTGTTAGTTCTAGTGTCGTGCAAGTGGCTATAGTCTAGGTCTACTTCAAAATGCAAACCTAATTCTCTATAACCAGTGGCTCTGATACCATTTGTAACATCCGGCCCCTCGCACCACCAATATTATCCGCTTTGCCCCCGATGGGTTGCCCATATAGGAACTCACGGCTTTGTTTTTGGTTGCTCCGGTGGAGACTTCCCAGGAGGTCACCCATCCTGGTACTACTTCTACCTGAGCACGCTTAACTGTGGAGTTTTCCTCTCATCCACTAGCGTTAAGCCCAAAACGCATTGGGGATGTTAAGAGGTAGGACATTCCTTATGAACCAAGGACTCTCCTGGCCACTACCGATGTGGGATTTGCTTAGGGTGTCACAGTGGTCAATGTTAATGCTCGGTGGTCGGTATTGGTATCGTTACAATCACCCCCCTTAGGGACTCTTCGTCCTCGATGAGGTTTGCCCCACCATCCCGAACAGCTTAGGAATGGCTCTGATACCAATCTGTCACACCCTCAAAAATCCACTTGCGGGGTTTTACCGTGAGGCGCGTGACAAACCAGGATCCAAGACACTAGTCACATAGAATGACTCTATATACAAAAACATACGTTTAAACAAATCCAACCATGCAGTTTAATAAATGCGGAAGCGTAAGTAAATGTAAATAAAATGTGCGCCAAAACAAATACCCAAACCCAAAATACTTAAAAGTAAAATGAAAAGCGTCTAAATGAAATAATTTTTCATGCTCGTGTCGTGCTCTTATGCGAAAATGATGCCTTAACAACCTGAGAAAACATGCAAAAGAGAACAAGTGTCAACAATTAATGATGAGTGAGTTCACAGTTTTAAGCATAAGTTTTTTCCCCACTGGTTCACCCCAAACCAGTGCCTCATAAGTTCCCCTGATCCAACCCGAATTAGATTAATAATTTGTAGTTTAGCAGTTCATGTTATATGTTTAGGTAGCTAGCCTAGGTCATGTCAACAAAGTGTTCGATCCGAAGCTGACGTTGCTGCCCATGTTGTGCCAGGCCTATCACCAACCATGGCTAAAAAGTTAGGCAAATTCTACACTCGTGACCATCAACGTTCGGTCTAACTTGCACGACCAGTTCGAGTGGGGCTTGTCGGGCCTTGTAGTACTACTAAAAATTTCCACGCTATAATTCAATACTAACGGCATCGTAAGTGTTAAGGGGACTAATATGTGATATACGCTTCCTGGTGAACATAACCATATAACATAACTCTAAATAGAAAGATGTTATTGTACCGTAATATATACCACCTATACATTACTGTAACGTGTACATGTTTTCTCCCCCTGTTTTTGTAAACTTTTAAAGAATAGGGGCCGTGAACTCACCTTTTAATTGCTCGGTTAGACTTTTATGGTGATTACAAGTTGAGGTTGGTCAATCACGTCCTAATATGATTACCATTCAGTTTACCAGTATGTTCATGTGCGACACGACATCCATACACATATCTTGACACATATCATGAAATCACGTTGATATCTTATATGTATTCCATGTATATATATTTACATATCTGCATATATGGGCATATGATCATAGCACTTAACAATTCGATAATGTCTAGGTTAACATAAATCAGGTTCCACCCTTCTCGAATGGCACATACCACAATTAGAACACAAAATTTCAACTTATCACGTTTCAGCATTATTACACAAAACTGAACTGTTTTCGGGAATTATTATAAAGTAGTTCCATTGTTCCAAAATTCCAATTAATTAAAAAGCGTGTCAAACGGTCCGTAAAACCTTGTGTAAAATTTTCAAGACTTAATTTGTTACCAATTATTTATAAAAAATCATTTACTAAACTGCAGTCAGATTCGTCACTTTCTGACAGTAACTCACGGGAAAATATATTACAAAACACTCGTTTGTCCGATTGGCGAAATTCCAGTTGGAGATTTCTTTAAACACTTAGGAATATCCACTCTAAATATTTCGGGACCTAACTCCTTTCGGTTTACAGGATATATCAGAAAACATAACGTGTAATTTCTGCAGAAAAAACATAGCGTCAGCTGTTGTACGAAATGACCTTTTAAAAATAGTAAATGACGTCGAAAAAGTGTGATTCCAGCGGCATTATAAGTGTTTTTCGAAATTATTCGTTTTGGACTCAAGAAAATCCGGTTTTCAGTATCTTATGCCCCGGTTACAGCCAACGGAAGTTGGCTGCAGAATCCCGGGCAGATTTTGTTTCAGCTCTAGCCGTTAAGATGCGCATTCTAACCATTCTTTTTAGCGAATCTAATGAACATACAACCTAACGACTTATTCCATTCAGCCCATACTCAACATACATCAGTTTTTATCAAAGATCCTAGCATCACACACACCCTATCTTTTTTTTTTTGTTTATAAACCATAACTTTCTACCCTTATTTCATGTATGACTAAATCCATAATCATTATCATGCATATGATTTCAGTTGAACATATCCATCTCAACACACACACACACACACGCATATATATATATATATATATATTAACATGGCAGTCATGAAGAATCAATTATTAAGCATGCTCAAACATCAAAACTGTTAGCCATAACACAATAATACGAATCTTAAGCTACAAGTTAGCTCCCTAACTAATTATGATCAAGCACTCGAACGCAGCCATGTATACAAGAGTTTCGAACCGAATTAATCACTAACAACCACTAACCTTTAACGAGATAGAGGAGATGGCTAGAGAGAGAGAGAGTAGCGATCGAGTGAGAGGGGGCTGCCACCACTGCCGTCGCACACCAAAAAAGAGGGGGAAGAGAGCTAGGGTTTTGATTTGCTTCTTTTTTTTTTCTCTGCATGTATCTCATATACACACATACGCACACAAGAAATAGGGGGGGGGGGTGGGCCGATTTACATGTTGGGTTGGGACTTTGGGTTATGACAAGGTGGAGGTGGGCTAAGTTAGAGAGTGGTTGTTAGATTTTGTGGGACTTGGATGTGGCTGCCAAAAACGTGGGGGTGGGGATGTGTGGTAGCAAAATTGAAGTATGTTAATATTATTATTATTATTATTATCTAAACAACTAACAACAATAATAATATGGCTAAACAACTCAATTAATTCATATATGTTAATCAAATTAGGGTTCAGGTCTCATAAGTATCAGGTTACGCGAGGTGTGTCTTGGTTCAAACGGGTTGGGTTGATTAAATCAAATAAGCTTATAACATAACGTAAACACATAATGACAATTAACTCAGCAAAGATACCTGATTTTCCAGAATGTCACAACTTGAGTGTTTAAAGCGGTAAAATCGATGAAATCGTGTTAAATGTCTAACTTAATTGTCGAGCATGAAAATTGATACATGGGTTAACTTAATAAGTTATTTCATGTATACATGCTTTAAAAATGATAAAGTGTATGAGTTAAGGAGTTTTCGCGTGTTATGATATTGAATATTTGTGTACGTTTATGTATATATATTACGACGCGCAAATCGTAGATATATAGTACGAATAAACGGGAGTGTTAATGGATATAACATATTATGGGTTACCAACAAAATCGTTCAAGTCGCAAAATATGTATATATATATATATATATATGAACTCATATATATTAAAGTGCCAACATAATAAAAATAATGACTTTTCGAGAAAATCTCAAAGTTATGTGAAAATTCCAAGATCTGGAGAAACTTAGGAATTTTGTGATATATTATTTGATAAATCATTCTTACGTATATTAGGATGTGTAGAAACAATTGTTGGATTGTGCTATTTAAAATACGCATCCAAAGGTGAATGTCACTAAACACCTCTTTTTACTGTTTTTATAACTGTTTTGGGGGAAGAACACACCTTAAAAGGATAAATATGCACTTTTTGTATAAAATATACCTTTGATTAAACTATGGATATATTTTCATGGAAAATATATGGTTTTGATATAAATCTGTTTCCGGGAGAAACATATTTTAGATAAATGTGAATATATGTTTCGGGGAGAAACGGATTTTGGATAAATGTGAATATATGTTTCGGCGAGAAACGGGTGTTATTACGGTATTTAAGAGAAAATGACTGTGCAGATTTAAAATGTTTTAAATCTAAAGTTGTAATGAATTGGCTCGGTCTCATGGGAGTAAGTATCGTTTTAGGCTTACGTTTCGGTGGGGACGTCTGGGATTCATACAACATGTTATATTAAATTTATCATTTTAGTAAGATATATATATTGTTCATAAGGTTGGCACCGTGTGTGACCCATTGCGAGCAATTAGCGCGAACTTAGCCATTTAATCATTAATACGGGTATGCGTGGAACTGTTGATAGATCTATTAGGTTGACCACTCCGTCGTGACCGGTAGCTCCGCTCAAGTCTAGCGGTGAATTTTAAATTCTCTTATTGTCTAGTATTGATTATGTCCTTATTGTCAATATGTACTTCGTATTGTCTTGCAAACATACGAATCGGAACACTTGATGCTATGAATTTAATATGGAAAACTTGGGAAGATGTTGTGTATCGAAGGTTTTTAGAAAACGCTTACGATGGCTGACCCTTGAATTTTTTATAAGGAAATGAAAGTGGCTTTCATAATATTATATGGATGTTTTAATAATTAAACACATAATTTGAAAGTTTTACGTGGATCAAATTATTTTAAATTTGAATACGTGAACTCACCCTCCTGTGTGTTGACACTTGATTTTAATGTGTTCTTCAGGTGCTTGAGCATGGCTTCGGCAATTATGGCGTATCTTTTGTTTGTTGATCCGTAGTTGTCTTGAAATGTTTGGACAAACTTTTAAAACTTTGGGACCTATGTAATATGTAACACCCCGATCGCGTACAACAACACGCGGCGGAAATATCGAGGAGTCACGTTACAAATTGCTCAGCCACAACTGATACTAAATTGTTTCACTATTATTAACATCATTTTACAATACAAAGAAACCATGAAGTTGTAATTTGATTAAAGAAGTCTAAAGTCCGGATGCATTCCTATGTGCAGCAAACTTGAATAATCGAAACCTGAAACATATGTGAAAAAGAGACATCAACAAACAATGTTGGCGAGTACAAAGTTTTGTTAGCCAAGTTAATGGCAAAAGTTTAGGGTTGCAATACCTTGACAACTACAGGAGTCGTCTATTGAAAATGGACTCTTAAAGCCAAAGAATATAAAAAAGATTTAGTATTGCAATACATTAACTTGATTATGAAACTCGTAACAAAATAGTTTGTATATGGCAACATGATTAATACAAAGTAAATTTTATGTCATTGAAAATTGTACTTTGTTCATTGTAATTGTCTTGAATTTGATGATATAAACTTGTGAGTGTGTTATTAGAAATCCAATCAAGGATTAATAACAACAATATTGAAAATTTGTCATAACTTGTGTGAGTATTATTAGAAATCAAATAAATGATTTAAAATAATACTTTGGTTATTCTTCTAAGAATCTAACATATAAAAATATGAAAGAGTTCTACAAGGATTTGAATATTGTACTTTGAATCAATCAACACAAAATCCTTATGTGATTTGGATAACGCTACAAGAGTAATACAATACGAACACTTATATATAGGAAGTACCAGCGGCGTATCCACCATGTTCTTATGGTATTACACTCGTTTCGTTGTCTAGATCACAACTAATCACAATAACCACATAATCATCGTCTTGGTCACATTGTCTTGTCATATACGTATTAAAGTACACAGAATCCATTATAGGACTACCAATTAGTACTTTAAACATCCCATGGGTATCTAACTTTAAAGATAGATAGATATGTTAGAGATATAGTTTACTCACTTATCTTGTCACATTGTCTTGTCAAATACGCATTAAAGTACACAGAATTCAATAAAGGACTACCAATTAGTATTTTAAACATCCCATGGGTATCTAACTATAAAGATAGATAGATGCGTTAGGGATATAGTTTAGTCACTTGTCTTGTCACATTGTCTTGTCAAATACGCATTAAAGTACACGAAATCCAATAAAGGACTACCAATTAGTACTTTAAACATCCCGCAAGAATCTAACTATGAAGATAGATAGATATTTTAAGGACTTAGTTTACTAACTTGTCTTGTCACATTGTATCACAAAATCATAATCCTAATGGTGATTCGGATAAGGCTACGAAGGGTAATATAATAAGCACACTTATATATAGGAAGTACAAGCGGCGTATCCACCATGTCCTTATTATATTACTCTAGTTTAGTTATCTAAATCACCAACAATTCTACACATAAACCATAACCATTGTCTTGTAAAGTACTTCTTCGAAATCTTACTATAAAGACAGAAAGATTTAAGATTGTACTTAAAATATCCTACAAGAATCAATCCATGAAGATATAAGATACTATAAGGATTTATTTCCTATCCCTAATTGTCATGTCTTGCATAAAAGGAATATTACACAAAAATGCACTTAGTAAACACATAATTGCCATACATTGTGAAAAATAGATTACACATATGAATCACCCCAAAAACATTTGAAAAACGTAAAAGAGGGGAGCTAAGTACAAGCCTGGAATTGCGTATAGATCTTGTTCAAATGATATAACAAACTCAAAGGATCAAGAGTTCAAGTGTCGAAGTGGTTCCTAGTGTATTTGATAACTACATGTTAGTGTGTCGAACTTGAAAATGAGAGATTGGATAGAATGAGGTATATAAACCAAACAAGAGTTGGATCTTGTATATTATGGTTTATAATATCAAACATTCTAAATTGGAAGCATTTCAAAGAGTTTTGACACGCTACGGCTTGCTAAAGTGGTTTACGTCACTCTAACGGGTCACGTAACTATGGGTTCGGGTGGTTAAATATGTCCTATGACAAGTCTAATATGCCAAAATTAGTTTATATAAATTGTATAATCAGTTTAGATGTAAAAAAAATGCTCTTATATGTTCAAAACTAATTTAAGTGCAAAAAGGGTATTTTCGGCATTATATGGAATACATATTCGACTTGTCATTTGGCTAACCAAACGGTATGACCTTAAGGTATAGCCTCAGAGGGTTATTCCGTATAATACTATGGTCATAATAATGGGCTTGGTCGGATCCTAAAGGTGACCTAACGGGTCGAATTTTAAAGTCAAAGCGGTAGTCAAGACTGCTCGACTTACGACCCTAAACAAGTACTAAACTAAAAGTGACGAGTTAGACATGTTTAACATGTCTAACTAAGTTTATAAAACTGATTTCGTATCAAAACAAAGTGTTTTGATACCTGAAAATAGTTCCGTCGTATAATGCGCATTTGCGCATTATTGACCGAAACTTTGACTCGTCACTTCGACTAGTAAACGTGGTAATCAGTAGGCACGATCGTTAAGGATCATAACCATCTTGATTACGATCACGTTGCAAAGTCCAATTGGACTTTGATTTGACCAATTAATGGTTAAAACCGAAAGTCAAACAGTAAGTCAAACTGTTTGACTTTTAGCTCATAATAAGCTAAAAGAATGAACAAGGCTTAGTTAGAGCACTTACTTGCACTCAAGGAAGCCAAGATTACTAGAAAAACTCAGATGGGAGGCCTCCTAATAAGGTAGCAACTCCACTTAGAGTTTAGAGAGAAGAAAGATGGAAATTAGCAAGGAATTTGGTTGAAGATCAAGGGTATTTATAGTTGTGGAGAGCTTTAAGATCATGCCAAGTGTTGGGACAGGTTCTAGGATGTTTCCAAGTGTTTAGTGAGGTGTCAAGACCAGAGAAAGTGTGGCAAAAACAAGTTATAGATGTCAAGTCAGATGAACAAGAAGCTGCCAGGTAATTACTGAAAAATGGCATCCCTCGCGCGTCGCGGGAGGTCTAAGTGATTCTCTCGCGTGGCGCCTGATATTCCAAAGTTTCAGAATTGGCAGAACAGGTCCCTGCAGCCTAAAACTTGTTTTTCGACGCGTTTTGGCACCTTTAACACCCGTTAACCCCATTTTTAAGCTTTATAAGGAAGAGAAAGCATAGGGAACTTGAAATATGTCTAAATATATTTCAGGTGTCGGTGCGTTTGGTCGTACGGTTGCGGTTTTTGGTTACTTACGACGAAACTCGTAACCGACGCGCAAATGACCGTAAATGCGTGACGAACGATATTTTTGCATTCTAATCATTAAAATACAATATTTTAATGATTACAAAAATTTTTGGATGTCCGTACATGTTCCGGATAGCGAAGTATGCAAATTGGCATAGTTTCGCAGAATTTGCAAAATAGCCCCTGAAGTTGCATAAAGGTGTTTTTGTCATTCCTAAGCCCTCAAAACTTATATCTAAGTTATGTAAAGGGTATTTAGGGTATGCGTAGCTTATGTCCTCGTCCTGGTGTTAATGTTGCATTAAACGGGTTACGTTTAAGTATCGGTTATCGAAATGCCTTTAAAAAAAAGTTTTTGAAAGCTCGAAATTTTGCACAAGGGTTACAGTCTCCCCTACTTTAGGAAATTTCATCCTGAAATTTATTCGAAGGAGACCGTAGAGTGTATTTGAAATGATTGAAAGATGAGCAAAGTGCTAGATTCCAAAAATGCGGAGCATTGTTTGGTGTTGGAAATTTTTGGGGGGAAATTCAAAGTGTAAGCAAGGATATTCAGGGTATCTTAAGGTATTTAAACCTTTTAGAACTCATGAATCTTTAAAGTGTCATCGAATGTATAAAAATTGTTTCATCGAGTGTGTAAAAATTGTTTTGTATGGCACTATGTTATACTAAGGCACTTAGTGTAAATCCATAGCAAACAAAGGGGTGTACATTCAAGCCTAGCCATACGTACACGGTTTCTAACGTCCCACGAGGTACATCCCATGTACCATGAGCATCTCATGCGTAGAAGACGGGTCAACATACCTATGGGATCAAGGTTGTCACCTTTAACACCATAATATACTCCCGGTCGGCTTGAATAGAGTTAATGAATGTACTCATCTCGTTCATTGCATCAAATAAATGGATAACAAAAAATCACACAATCACATAATGGTCCAAGATAACATAAAACCCTTAAGTGACTCTGGTAACGTTCCGAAAAATAACACAATAAGAACACTTATATATAGGAAGTACCATCGGCGTATCCACGTAGTCTTATTGCGTCGTACCCTTCCCGTTACCTAATCATTGTAGATTTTATACCACCATCTTAACAAGGTTTATTATGATTCTCATGTGTTGATTCCCGTAATTAAGTGTGCACCCATAATTACGCGTTTCGTCATATGGTCCACATAGCTCCTCTTGTTAAGTAAATGGAAACAGATAATAAGGTCGAAGTAACATCTAAAATTAAATAAACATCGTCATAACACAACATCTATTGAATCCACTGTGTTTCATACTAGAAATGTTAACACTACTTGTTTTGCATCCAACAAAATTAGTAATAGGTATTTCATCCTAGTACAGTATTAATATATGTTTCACACTAGTCATATAGATAGCGTGCATCATATACTAAACATGGATTGTCACAACAATGTAAGTATGTCGTGAAAATGTTTTGAAATCATGTGCTAGGTATGCTAGGTTAACATACTAAGCGAAAAGGTATTTGTAATCATGTGCTATACATATTAGGTTAACAAACCATGTATGTAATATCATGAAAACAAAAGTAGTGGCGATAGTCACATAGTGTTCATAGAAATTGTCGTGTAGAACTTGTATGAATGCATTAATGTGAAATCACAATATGCTAAAGTGCGAGATTTGGTTCCTAAAGAACAGAAACCTCGAAGTTTGTAGTTGTAAATTACACTCAATGTAATCACATTTGAATTTGTAAATGAAATACGAATAACGAGAATGAAGAAAAACTTCTTGAAAGTTATATTGCCATTTCAAATAATTTTGGAATATGTTCATTGTTTTTTGTTGACAAAAAGAAAACGTAAAGGTTCAAATGATCATGAGTGCTTGATCATCAACGTGAACCTCATTAACATTGAATACTCGTCCATGAGCTAAGTCAGCATTAGCAAGTCTAGGGCAGTTTAGCTTGAAATGATTTGGATCACCACAATTGAACATGCTCTAGCTGGGTAGCGAGGAAGAGTTTGGGTAAGGGCTGCTTGGTTTTGGATACGACAGGTCGCAACTAGATGTCCAAAAAGGCCACATATTGTACACTGGCGGCATGGAGAATTTGTTGGCTGGTGATAGTTGCAACGATTACACCGAGGTTGCTTTCCACGATAAAATCCCTTAAAGGGTACGAGTTTAGTGGAATTGGTGTGGCAATCGTATAATTCTTTGAAGCCTTACGCTTCTTAGAACTTTTGGAAGGTTCACCCTCTGTTTCACTTGATTTCTCTTGTGTAGTTCGTTTCTTGTCTCCCTTTAGAAAAAGTTCCCTTTTTCTAACTTGGGAGTCAGTTAGGGTAGCGGCTAATTCCTTAGCCTCCCTAAGCGTTGAGGTTTTGTTGCCAGTGACAATATCTTGAATTGGATCAGGTAAGCCATCAATGTATTTCTCAATGGCCCGATCCAAAGGTGTAACCATAGTGATTTGAAAATCTCAACTTGTTTATCGTTTCAAAATCGTGTTCTTGTACTTAGAAGAATAGTGTTGTGAATTCTGTTTCGAAATTTGTTTGAAAATAAACTTTTGTTATAGTTTTGGATAAGAAAATACAAACCAAGTTAATGGTTTGCGTTAAAATTTTTTTTGAAAATTAATTTTTAAGATAAAAATATTTTTAATCGAACTTTTTTTATATAAAGAAACTTCGTGAATAAATTTTGAAAACTCTTATCCAAATAAATAAAATTTTGAAAATTTGAAAAGCGAAAAATAGTATTTGAAAACGAGGTAGTATTATAAAGTGTCGTGAGATAAAAGTGAAATTTGTTTCGGATGGGTTGAATATTGTCGTAACAAATTACCGAAGGTAACATGTCAGAGTAGTGTCATACTAGTAGTAGTGTTTAGGAATCGTTCGACTGATCAAGATAGATGGGTTTTCATAATGTTTCGAGAAGACATGCTTTAGCCTATAAGTGAACACTCACCCTACGAGTTCCCAGGTAAGAGTGACTGGTCCGAAAATTCGGATTTGTACGAACACTCTAACCTTAGACAGAAAACTCGGGGTACAGGCATTCACCCTCCCAGATTGCATGAGTTCACATTATTAAAACCCAAGATTTCGATGAAAATGTTTGAGAGTAAAACATTTTGAGAAACCTTTCTGATATAATGTATTAGATAAATAGGTCGAGAAACATTTTGTTGAGAACGTTTGAGGAAAACATTTTGAGAAGTATTCTAATGAAAATGTTGTTGAGAAAAATATTTTGAGGAATACTTTAGGCTACAAGCCTAAGGATTTAGGATAAATCATCCAAGGATAGATGATTTGTAACTCATAGAATAATTGTGGCACGAGTAAGGATGAGGATTAGGATGGATTACCTAAGTCTACTGATGTTCGGCGGCCCTAGGAAGGTTATAGACTAGGATAAAGGCATTCTAATAACCTAATTTCCTATAACCAGTGCTCTGATACCAATCTGTAACACCCCGCCGCGACGGAAATATCGAGGAGTCACGTTACAAATTGCTCAGCCACAACTGATACTAAATTGTTTCACTATTATTAACATCGTTTTACAATACAAAGAAAACATGAAGTTGTCTTTTGATTAAAGAAGTCTAAAGTCTGGATGCATTCCTATGTGCAGCAAACTTTAATAATCGAAATCTGAAACATATGTGAAAACGAGACATCAACAAACAATGTTGGCGAGTACAAAGTTTTGTGAGCCAAGTTAATGCCAAAAGTTTAGGGTTGCAATACCTTGACAACTACAGGAGTCGTCTTTTGAAAATGGACTCTTTAAATCCAAAGAATATCAAAAAGATTTAGTATTGCAATACATTAACTTGATTATGAAACTTGTGACAAAATAGTTTGTATATGGCAACATGATTAATACAAAGTAAATTTTATGTCATTGAAAATTCTACTTTGTTCATTGTAATTGTCTTGAATTTGATCATAAAACTTGTGAGTGTGTTATTAGAAATCGAATCAAGGATTAATAACAACAATATGGAAAACTTGTCATAACTTGTGTGAGTATTATTAGAAATCAAATAAATGATTCAAAATAATACATATCCTTCTAAGAATCTAACATATAAAAATATGAAAGAGTTCTACAAGGATTTGAATATTGTACTTTGAATCAATCAACACAAAATCCTAATGTGATTTGGATAATGCTACAAGAGTAAAACAATAAGAACACTTATATATAGGAAGTACCAGCTGCGTATCCACCATGTTCTTATGGTATTACACTCGTTTCATTATCTAGATCACAACTAATCACAATAACCACATAATCATCATCTTGGTCACATTGTCTTGTCATATACGTATTAAAGTATACATAATCCACTAAGAACTACCAATTAGTACTTTAAACATCCCATGGGTATCTAACTATAAAGATAGATAAATGCGTTAGGGATATAGTTTAGTCACTTGTCTTGTCACATTGTCTTGTCAAATACGCATTAAAGTACACAAAATCCAATAAAGGACTACCAATTAGTACTTTAAACATCCCATGGGTATCTAACTATAAAGATAGATAGATGCGTTAGGGATATAGTTTAGTCACTTGTCTTGTCACATTGTCTTGTCAAATACGCATTAAAGTACACAAAATCTAATAAAGGACTACCAATTAGTACTTTAAACATCCCACAAGAATCTAACTATGAAGATAGATAGATATTTTAAGGACTTAGTTTACTCACTTGTCTTGTCACATTGTATCACAAAATCATAATCCTAATGGTGATTTGGATAAGGCTACGAAGGGTAATATAATAAGCACACTTATATATAGGATGTACCAGCAGCGTATCCACCATGTCCTTATTATATTACTCTAGTTTGCTTATCTAAATTGTAACACCCCAAATCGCGTAAAACAACACGCGACGGAAACACTTGGGGAGTCACGTTAACAGATTGTCTCAACAACACATAGTATTTGAAGTTTCATTTTTATTTGAATATTGAACATAGATTACATTGTGATAAATGTCTTAGAAATTTTTAAACAACGAAACAGCAAGCATGCATAATTATTGTCTTTCTTGTTATTAAGGCACTAGGTCAAAGTCCGATCCTACATGAGCACGCATTAGTATCATCTAGCATCTTTCCCTGAAGCATATGTGAAAACGAGTCAGCAAAAATATGCCGGCGAGTACATAGGTTTTGTGAACATGTCAAGTCCATGGCTTTGTATATATTGCAATATAAATAACCTGACTACTAGAGTCGTAAGTGAAACCTTGTTTTGAAATCATTTGATATTGCAATAGTCATTCAACTAAAACAAATTGCTAAAAGTTATAAAATCTAGTAGCCATGAACCTTGACTCGAAAACATTGATTTTGTAAATCCAACTTGTAAATCGTCTTGAAATAACTTGTATGGTTGATATCTTTAATCGAAATTCGTTGTGTAATATTGTTTAAAATCATTTGTTCGTTGTTCATCGTTCCTTGTAATAAACCATTTGTATAAACCAATTGTTCATCATTCCTTGTTGTAAACCAATTGTTCATCGTTCATCGTTCATCGTTCATTGTTCATTGTTCATCGTTCTTTGTTCCTTGTTATAAACCAATCGTTCCTTGTTATAATGTGAAAACTTTTGGTCGTTCTTTAATGAATATATTCAACTTTGTTGACTCGACTATACCCCAAGGTATCTTAAATAGATCCTAAAAGATCTCTTTGATAAGACTAGCAAATCAACGAAAGATTTGTTAGTCATAAACAGTTTCTGTCATTCACCAAACTACCCACCAAATCCAGTGAATAGCCTAGTAACGGGATTGTCAATCCTATGGTACCATAACTTACTACTGGGCGGTATAACAATGTTAATGAATGTCATTCGTATCTTGGATAACGCACCAACAAGTTGTATCGCATTATTGAAACCATATTGTTATATAAACCATAGTATTTGTACTTTGAAACTTGAAAACAATTAGCACATATGAATCACCCCAAAACTTTTGTAAACATAAAAGAGGGGAGCGACGTACTTGCCTGGGATTTGCGAATAAGCCTTGTACAAGTGTATGATCAACGTCCGAAGATCAAGGAATCAAGTGTGTGTCCTAATGAATCAGATAACAAGTAAATATCAGAACTTAAAAACGGAGGATTTGGATAGAATGGCACCTTATAAACCAAATGAGTATTGGGACTCGTATGACATGGTTTAATAAGTTATCATTCTGAGTTGGAAAGATTTTAATGTGGTTTTGACTCGTTATGACCCGTTAAGGTAGTTTAACCCACTTTAACGCGTCATTTGCGTAACTACGCATTCGGATGGTTAGATATGTGTTATGATATGTCTTTAATGCTTAAACATGTTTTAAAATGTTATTTGATCAGAATACATCTCAAATTTTATGTTACATAAGCTAAAAGTTGATTTATTCGCGAAAAGGGCATTGTGGTCATTATTGAGGATTATAACAACTAGTTATCATAACATTATCCAAACAACATGACCATAAGGTATAACCTCAGAGGGTTATTCCATTTATATTTATGGTCACAAATTCATATTTGGTCGGATCCAAAGATCAACCAAACGGGTCAGATTAGAAAGCCAAAGCGGTGGTCAAACCGTTCAACTTTCGACTCTAAACAAGCACTAAAATAAGAATGACGATTTAGACATGTTTTGACATGTCTAAATAGATTTATAAAAGAGTTTTGGCATCAAAACAAACTGTTTTGACTCCTGGAATTAGATCTGTTGCAAAATGCACAAAAATCGCATTTTGACCGAAACTTTGACTTGCCAAAATGACAAGAAATGGTGATAATCAGTACATAATTTTTAGGGATCATAACCACCTTGATTATCATCATTTTGCAAGATTCAATTGAGCCATAACTTGATCAATTCATGATCAAAACTAAAAGTCAAACAAAAGTCAAACTGTTTGATTTAGTCAAATTAAGCTATAGAAATTGAACATGGCATGAAGGATCACTTATAAACACAAGGGAAAAGATCAAAGACACCAGAGGAAGCTCCACAATGAGTGAAAATTCGGATTTGTGGCAGGTTGAAGCAAGGAGTGGTTAAAGAGTTCAAAATTCACATGATCATTGGTATTTATAGTGATCCAAAGGTGTTCAAGATCATGCCAACTGTTAGGCCAATGCTCTAGGATGAAAACAAGTGTTATTGAGGTGTTAGATGTAGGTTAAGTGTGGCAAAATGCAAGATAGGTGTCATAATTTGCGTATTTGTGGCAAGGGAATGAGCTGGGAAGCTGCCAGCTAATGTTTCTTTGAAAACAGGGGCGTCGCGCTACGCGAAGGGTAACCCCCTGGAGCTACGCGCAACACCTAGCCCCCATACTCAGTTCTGAAGCTTCAAAAATGGCAGAACAGGTCCCTGCATGTGTTTTCGACGTGTTTTGGCATTTCTAACACCCGTAACCCAATATTTAAGTTCCATAAGGACGTTAAAGTATAGGGAACTTGAAATATGTCCAAAAATGTTCCAGAGGTCGGTTCGTTTGGTCGTACGGTTGTGATTTTCGGTTAATTACGACGAAAAGCGTAACAAACACGCAAATGACCATACACACGTAACAAATGATATTTTTGCATTCCAATCACTAAAATACCATATTTTAATGATTACAAAAATTTTTGGATGTTCGTACATGTTCCGGATGGTGTTATACGCAAAAAGGCATAGTTTCGCTGAATTTGCAAAATAGCCCCTGAAGTTACAAAAGTGTGTTTTTGCCATACCGAAGCCCTCAAAAGTTATTTCTAAGTTATGTAAAGGGTATTTAAGGTATGTTAAGCTTGTGACCTTATTCTGAAGCATACGTTGCTGCGAGAATCGACTGACTTACGCAGTTTGTCATAAATAGTCCCTGTGATCGAATACACTTGTTTTGACACACCAAACCCTTCAAAACTTATTTCTAAGTTATGTAAAGGATATTTAAGGTATGTCTAGCTTATGTCACTAGTCCGCAATATACGTTGCGTTAAATTGGTTTCGTTTGCGTAACAGTTTGCATATAACTTCCATAGAAACTTTGAGGGGTCGAAACTGTACATGGACCTAAATGTATGAATATCACATGTAAGTATACCATTCTCGGGAATGAAACACAAAATTTCATTAGAGTGGAATTGATCGGTATTGTTTGATGCTTGAAAGATGTCACAGTCTCCCATACTTTAGGAAATTTCATCCCGAAATTTAAATTTAGAGGAAACTTGTAAAAACACAATGGAGGGTATCGTCATCAAGTGGTCCTTCGTTTCCGGAGAAAAACCTCTAGAAAACATTTGGACTCCAACGAACTTTTTTTTATTGTACTCGTTTGTTGTCCATGGTGATGAGTTGAGATTCGAAAATCTTAACCTCATTCCAATAGGTAGGTGCGTGACACCTTTGATTGTATTGAGCCTCAGAAAAGATTCTTGTAAATGTCATAGTGGTATCTTTTTGTCGCAGCACACCATTAAAGAGCATGAACTTAAAGGAGAAGAGTTGGATTTCGAATAATGAACGAAAGATTGTTTATAAGGGTTTCCCATGAAGACTAGTATAGGAAACTTGTGTGTGCTCGAAATTGGAGTCAGAGAGTGTATGATAGAACAACATTGGTCAAGGTCCAAAACTTCTAGTAACTTAAATAACGCCACGCTTGCAATGTAATAAGGAACACTTATATATAGGAAGTACCAGCGGCGTATCCACCATGCCCTTATTACATTGTTCCCGTTTCGTTATTCTTATTACTATAGGTTCTCACACATGACAAAACTTGCTATGGTTTTCTATGCAAGGTATTTTATAATTATGTATGCATCCA
The DNA here is from genome assembly GCA_947069175.1 of Scalesia atractyloides. NCBI lineage: Eukaryota > Viridiplantae > Streptophyta > Magnoliopsida > Asterales > Asteraceae > Scalesia > Scalesia atractyloides. Next base: position 58,087,038 of record CAMTDV010000005.1, on the reverse strand, counting down.
TAGTTACTCAATTCATTGTACAGTCCGCATAGTTTATTTTGTGATGTGTAGGGAAAAATCATATGAGTAAACATGGAATAACTTGTCTAGACCTTATCAGGATCTCTTAAATTAGATCAACACATGATCCCTTTAAGTAGACCACCAAAGAGTCTCTTCAACTAGATTGACGAACAATCTCTTTAACTAGATCAACACATGATCTCTTTAACTAGATTGACGAGCAATCTCTTTAATTAGGCCCTGAAAGACCTCTTTAACTAAGCCCTGAAAGACTTCTTTAACTAGGCCCTGAAAGACCTCTTTAACTAAGCCCTGAAAGACTTCTTTAACTAGGCCCTGAAAGACCTCTTTAACTAGATCATCGAATGGTCTTTTTAACTAGACCCTGAAAGGCCTCTTTAACTAAACCCAGAAAGGTTTCTTTAACTAGATCAACAAATGATCTCTTTAACTAGACCCTGAAAGGCCTCTTTAACTAAACCCTGAAAGGTTTCTTTAACTAGATCAACGAATGATCTCTTTAACTAGACCCTAAAAGGCCTCTTTAACTAAACTCTGTAAGGTTTCTTTAACTAGATCAATGAATGATCTCTTTAACTAGACCCTGAAAGGCCTCTTTCACTAAACCCTGAAAGGTTTCTTTAACTAGACCCTGAAAGGTCTCTTTAACTATGAATCGAATTAGGAATAGTACTTTGGAATCCAAGGGCTTAACTATTTGCATAGAATAACCCATTCAAGGATTTAAGATAGTACTTTCTGATATCCTTCTAAGAATCTATCATATGAAGATATGGAAGATTCTACAAGGATTTGGATAACGAACATTTGAATCAACTTAACCCATAAACACATAATCATATAATTGTCAATTTGGTCATCAACTTGTTGTTAACTTGTTATCAATTGGTACATAAGTAGTTAAAGTACACTAGGAACCCAATCAAGGAGTTCATTTAGTACTTCAAGCATCCACAAGAATCTAACTATGAAGATAGAAAGATTTTGTAAGGATTTGGTTTAGTCACATCGTCTTGTCACATTGTCTTGCATTAAAGTACACAAAGAATCCAATTAAGGTCTTCGATATGCACTTTAAACATCCAGAAGAATCTAACTATAAGGATAGAAAGATCTTATAAGGATTTGTACGCGAAAATGTTTTGAAACACACTAAGTACGTTTGGTCAATATACGGAGCAAAATGTCGTTGAAAATCATGCATGGAGTCTTTGAAAATATGTTCAATGATTTTGGAAATCATACATATAATGTTTTTGAAATTATGCACTAGCTATATTAGGTAAATATACCATATTAAATGTTTTGAAAACATATGAAAAATCTATGATTTAAGACGTATGGTTTTTGAAAATATGCATGAAATCATGCACTATGTATATTTGGTAAATATGTTATGTTAGAATATTTGAAAACCATGTGAAATGTCTTTTGAAATCGTGTAAGATATCTTTGAAATCATTATGTATTGTATAATGAAAATGAGAGAACATTGAAATGCTCATAAACATATTGCATAAGACCATTTAAGGACTCATGGAAGTATCCTTAGGTATCCAATCAAGGATTTAAAGTGATACTTTGAGTATTTGTTAAGAGTTGTAACTTGTACCTTGTACATTGTTTCTTAAAAGAAATGAGTACTTAGGATTTTTGTAGAGATCGCGGGCGATCGCAAAATGAAAGAAACTACAAGAGTTGTTTGATTCGCAAGGAACCATGTTATTGGTATTGGTATTGGTATTGGTATTGTAGGGGAGGAACACACATATGTAATCGCATTTGTAAATAATATGGAAACAACCAAATTTATTTATAGACAATCAAAGTGCTTTCAAGGTTCTTGGGAAATAAACAGCAAACATAGAAGTTTAAGTGTTTATTTAGACATCAGCACAAGCCTTAACATTGCCAGTGTAGATCTTGTGTCCATACGTTGAGTCGTCATTTGCCAGCCCGATTAGTTGAAATGATTAGGATAACCACCATTGAAGCAAATTCCATGTGGGCAGTTAGGGCAACCCAGTATCGCATGAGGAGTTGCGATAAGTTGAGTAGGAACTGCCATTGCTTGGTTTGGTGAAGTGGCTAAGCGACAGACATCAGCTGTATGACCAAAACGTCCACAATTTGAACATTTTAGGCAACATACACTAGTGTAGTGGTGATGGTTACATTGATTGCACATAGGCGCTTTTCCTCTGTATGGCTTCTTAGCGGGTGGTAGGGTCACCTGGCTAGGTCCCACTTTGTTAAGCGGAATTGGATTAATCAATGTAGGATTCTTTGAAGCTTTATGCTTCCTTGATTTTTTTGAAGGCTTGGCTTCCGTCTTCTTTGGTGCCTCATGAGTAGTCGCACCAAAATTGGATAAGGCTATGGTTAACTTAGCGGCCCCACTGAGTATTGTGCCTATCTGTTGGGCGATGGTGGCAGCCAGTTCAGACTTTTGAGTATCGTTGCGAGGAGGCATTCTAAAAGAGAAAAGGAAAATATGAGTGAAACCGAATGAGATTGATATTGGATAGCCAAAATGAATTTTTAAAAGAAATATCAGCGAAGCATAAGGATTGTGATCAAATGTTTAGTACTAAGAACAAACACATGACACAGTGACTAATCAAAGTAAATGGGTCTTTATAATGTATCGCGAAGACATGCTTTAGCCTATAAGTGACACTCACACCAAGAGTTCCCAGGTAAGAGTGACTGGTCCAATTGTGGATTTGTACGAACACTCTAGCCTTAGACAGAAAACTCGGGGTACAGGCACCCACCCTTCCAGATTGCACGTGTTCACATTAATAAAACCCAAACTTTGACGAGATTTTGAAACTTTGAAGGCACAAAGCCCAAAAATAAATCATCTAAGGATAGATGATTTCTTGTGAAGTTTTGGAAAATTTTTTACTTTCAAAAGATGTGATATGCTTTGTTTTTTTTGGTAATCACCTAAGGATAGGTGATGGTAATGTTTTAAGAATCTAAACACATGTAAACTTGCGTTGGGGTCCTAGGAAGGTTATAGTCTAGGTCAAAGCATTACTAATAACCTAATTCCCTATAACCAGTGCTCTGATACCAACCTGTAACACCCCAAATCGCGTAAAACAACACGTGGTGGAAACACTTGGGGAGTCACGTTAACAAATTGTCTCAACAACACATAGTATTTGAAGTTTCATTTTTATTTGAATATTGAACATAGATTACATTGTCATAAATGTCTTAGAAATTTTTAAACAACGAAACAGCAAGCATGCATAATTATTGTCTTTCTTGTTATTAAGGCACTAGGTCCAAGTCCGATCCTACATGAGCACGCATCAGTATCATCTAGCATCTTTCCCTGAAACATATGTGAAAACGAGTCAGCAAAAATATGCCGGAGAGTACATAGGTTTTGTGAACATGTCAAGTCCATGGCTTTGTATATATTGCAATATAAATAACCCGACTACTAGAGTCGTAAGTGAAACCTTGTTTTGAAAGCATTTGATATTGCAATAGTCATTCAACTAAAACAAATTGTTAAAAGTTATAAAATTTAGTAGCCATGAACCTTGACTCGAAAACATTTGTTTTGTAAATCCAACTTGTAAATCGTATTGAAATAACTTGTATGGTTTATATCTTTAATCGAAATTCATTGTGTGACATTGTTTGAAATCATTTATTCATCGTTCATCGTTCCTCGTAATAAACCATTTGTTATAAACCAATTATTCATCATTCCTTGTCGTAAACCAATTGTTCATCATTCATTGTTCATTGTTCATCGTTCATCGTTCTTTGTTCCTTGTTATAAACAATCGTTCCTTGTTATAATTGTGAAAACTTTTGGTCATTCTTTAATGAATACATTCAAACCTTTATTGACTCGACTATACCCCAAGGGTATCTTAAATAGATCCTAAAAGATCTCTTTGATAAGACTATCAAATCAACGAATGATTTGTTAGTCATAAACAGTTTCTGTCATTCACCAAACTACCCACCAAATCCAGTGAATAGCCTAGTAACGGGATTGTCAATCCTATGGTACCATAACTTACTACTGCGCGGCATAACAATGTTAATGAATGTCTTTGTATCTTGGATAATGCACCAACAAGTTGTATCGCATTATTGAAACCATATTGTCATATAAACCATAGTATTTGTACATCGAAAACTTGAAAACAATTAGCACATATGAATCACCCCAAAAGATTTGTAAACATAAAAGAGGGGAGCGATGTACTCGCCTGGGATTTGCGAATAAGCTTTGTACAAGTGTACGATCAATGTCCGAAGATCAAGGAATCAAGTGTGTGTCCTAATGAATCGGATAACAAGTAAATACCGGAACTTGAAAATGGAGGATTTGGATAGAATGGCACCTTATAAACCAAATGAGTATTGGGACTCGTATGACATGGTTTTTTAAGTTATCATTCTGAGTTGGAAAGATTTTAATGTGCTTTTGACCCGTGAAGGTAGTTTAAGCCACTTTAACGCGTCATTTGCGTAACTACGCATTCGGATGGTTAGATATGTGTTATGATATGTCTTTAATGCTTAAACATGTTTTAAAATGTTATTTTATCAGAATACATCTCAAATTTTATGTTACATAAGCTAAAAGTTGATTTATTCGCGAAAAGGGCATTGTGGTCATTATTGAGGATTATAACAACTAGTTATCATAACATTATCCAAACAACATGACCATAAGGTATAACCTCAGAGGGTTATTCCATTTATATTTATGGTCACAAATTTATATTTGGTCGGATCAAAGATCAACCAAACGGGTCAGATTAAAAAGTCAAAGCGGTGGTCAAACCGTTCAACTTTCGACTCTAAACAAGCACTAAAATAAGAGTGACGATTTAGACATGTCTACATAAGTTTATAAAAGAGTTTTGGCATCAACAAACTGTTTTGACTCCTAGAATTAGATCCGTTGCAAAATGCGCAAAAATCGTATTTTGACCAAAACTTTGACTTGCCAAAATGACTAGAAATGGTGATAATCAGTAGACATGATTTTTAGGGATCATAACCACCTTGATCATCATGATTTTGCAAGATTCAATTGAGCTATAACTTGATCAATTCATGATCAAAACTAAAAGTCAAACAGAAGTCAAATATATTTGACTTTTAGTCAAATCAAGGATCACTTACAAACACAAAGGAAAAGATCAAAGACACCAGTGGAAGCTCCACAATGAGTGAAAATTTGGATTTGTGGCAGGTTGAAGCAAGAAGGTGGTTAAAGAGTTCAAAATTCACATGACCATTGGTATTTATAATGATCCAAAGGTGTTCAAGATCATGCCAAGTGTTAGGCCAATGCTCTAGGATGATAACAAGTCCTATTGAGGTGTTAGATGCAGGTTAAGTGTGCAAAATGCAAGATAGGTGTCATAATTTACGTATTGGTGGCAAGGGAATGAGCTGGGAAGCTGCCAGCTAATGTTTCTGGGAAAACAGGGGCGTCGCGCTATGCGACGGGTAACCCCCTGGAACTACGCGCTACACCTAGCCCCCATACTCAGTTCTAAAGTTTCAAAAATAGCAGAACAGATCCCTACACGTGTTTTCGACGTGTTTTGGCATTTCTAACACCCGTTAACCAAATATTTAAGTTCCATAAGGACGTTATAGTATAGGGAACTTCAAAATATGTCCAAAAATGTTCCATAGGTCGGTTCGTTTGGTCGTACGGTTGTGATTTTCGGTTAAATGCAACGAAAAGCGTAACAAACACGCAAATGACCATACACACGTATCGAATGATATTTTTGAATTCCAATCACTAAAATACCATATTTTAATGATTACAAAAATTTTTGGATGTCTGTACATGTTCCGGATGGTGTTATACGCAAAAAGGCATAGTTTCGCAGAATTTGCAAAATAGCCCCTGAAGTTACAAAAGTGTGTTTTTGCCATACCGAAGCCCTCAAAACTTATTTCTAAGTTATGTAAAGGGTATTTAAGGTATGTTAAGCTTGTGACCTTGTTCCAAAGCGTATTTTGCTGCGAGAATCGACAGACTTTCGTAGTTTGTCATAAATAGTCCCTGTGATCGAATAAACTTGTTTTGACACACCAAACCCTTCAAAACTTATTTCTAAGTTATATAAAGGATATTTAAGGTATGTCTAGCTTATGTCACTAGTCCGAAATATACGTTGCGTTAAATTGGTTTCATTTGCGTAACAGTTTGCGTAGAACTTCCATAGAAACTTTGAGGAATCGAAACTATACATGGACCTAAATGTATGAATGTCACATGTAATTATACAATCTCGGGAATGAAACACAAGATTTCATTAGAGTCGTATCCACCATGTTCTTATGGTATTACACTCGTTTTGTTGTCTAGATCACAACTAATCACAATAACCACATAATCATCGTCTTGGTCACATTGTCTTGTCATATACGTATTAAAGTACACAGAATCCATTAAAGGACTACTAATTAGTACTTTAAACATCCCGTGGGTATCTAACTATAAAGATAGATAGATGCATTAGGGATATAGTTTAGTCACTTGTCTTGTCACATTGTCTTGTCAAATACGCATTAAAGTACACAGAAACCAATAAAGGACTACCAATTAGTACTTTAAACATCCCATGGGTATCTAACTATAAAGATAGATAGATGCGGGATATATTTTAGTCACTTGTCTTGTCACGTTGTCTTGTCAAATACACATTAAAGTACACAGAATCCAATAAAGGACTACCTTATGTCACTAGTCCGCAATATATGTTGAGTTAAATTGGTTTCGTTTGCGTAACATTTGGCGTATAACTTCCATAGAAACTTTGAGGAATCAAAACTGTACATGGACCTAAATGTATGAATGTCACATGTAATTACACAATTCTCAGGAATGAAACACAAGATTTCATTAGAGTCGGAATTGATCGGTATTGTTTGATGCTTGAAAAGGCTCAGATGTCACATAAATCACCAACAATTCTACACATAAACCACAACCATTGTCTTGTAAAGTACTTCTTAGAAATCTTACTATAAAGATAGAAAGATTTAAGATTGTACTTAAAATATCCTACAAGAATCAATCCATGAAGATAGAAAGATACTATAAGGATTTATTTCGTGTCCCCAATTGTCATGTCTTGCATAAAAGGAATATTACACAAAAATGCACTTAGTAAACACATAATTGACATACATTGTGAAAAATAGATTACACATATGAATCACCCCAAAAACATTTGAAAAACGTAAAAGAGGGGAGCTAAGTACTCGCCTGGGATTGCGTATAGATCTTGTTCAAATGATATAACAAAGCTCAAAGGATCAAGAATTCAAGTGTGGAAGTGGTTCCTAGTGTATTTGATAACTACATGTTAGTGTGTCGAACTTGAAAACGAGAGATTGGATAGAATGAGGTATATAAACCAAACAAGAGTTGGATCTTGTATATTATGGTTTATAATATCAAACATTTTGAATTGGAAGCATTTCAAAGAGTTTTGACTCGCTACGGCTTTCTAAAGTGGTTTACGTCACTTTAACGGGTCATAACGTAACTATGGGTTCGGGTGGTTAAATATGTCCTATGACAAGTCTAATATGCCAAAATTAGTTTATATAAATTGTATAATCAGTTTAGATGTCAAAACAATGCTCTTATATGTTCAAAACTAATTTAAGTGCAAAAAGGGTATTTTCAGCATTATAAGGAATACATATTCGACTTGTCATTTGGCTAACCAAAAGGTATGACCTTAAGATATAACCTCAGAGGGTTATTCCCTATAATACTATGGTCATTATAATAGGCTTGTTCGGATCCTAAAGGTGACCAAACGGGTCAGATTCGAAAGTCAAAGCGGTAGCCAAGACCGCTCGACTTACGACCCTAAACAAGTACTAAACTAAAAGTGAGGAGTTAGACATGTGTAACATTACTAAGTTTATAAAACTGATTTGGTATCAAAACAAAGTGTTTTGATACCTGAAAATAATTATGTCGTATAATGCACATTTGCGCATTATTGACCGAAATTTGACTCGTCACTTCGACTAGTAAACGTGGTAATCAGTAGGCACGATCGCTAAGGATCATAACCATCTTGATTACGATCACGTTGCAAAGTCCAATTGGACTTTGACTTGACCAATTAATGGTCAAAACCAAAAGTCAAATAGTAAGTCAAACTGTTTGACTTTTAGCTCATAATAAGCTAAAAGAATGAACAAGGATTAGTTAGAGCACTTACTTGCACTCAAGGAAGCCAAGATTACTAGTAAAACTCAGATGAGAGACCTCCTAATAAGGTAGCAACTCCACTTAGAGTTTAGAGAGAAGAAAGATGGAAATGAGCAAGGAATTTGGTTGAAGATCAAGGGTATTTATAGTTGTGGAGAGCTTTAAGAACATGCCAAGTTTGGGACAGGTTCTAGGATGTTTCCAAGTGTTTAGTGAGGTGTCAAGACCGAGAAAGTGTGGCAAAAACAAGTTATAGGTGTCAAGTCAGATGAACAAGAAGCTGCCAGGTAATTACTGAAAACAGGCATCCCTCGCGCGTCGCGGGAGGTCTAAGTGATTCTCTCGCGTGGCGCCTGATATTCCAAAGTTTCAGAATTGGCAGAACAGGTCCCTGCCGCCTAAAACTTGTTTTTCGACGCGTTTTGGCACTTTTAACGCCTGTTAACCCCATTTTTAAGCTTTATAAGGAAGACAAAGCATAGTGAACTTGAAATATGTCCAAATATATTTCAGGTGTTGGTTCGTTTGGTCGTACGGTTGCGGTTTTCGGTTAATTACGACGAAAGTCGTAACGGACGCGCAAATGACCGTAAATGCGTGACGAATGATATTTTTGCATTCTAATCATTAAAATACAAGATTTTAATGACTAAAAAAATTTTTGGATGTCCATACATGTTCCGGATAGCGAAGTACGCAAATTGGCATAGTTTCACAGAATTTGCAAAATAGCCCCTGAAGTTGCATAAAGGTGTTTTTGTCATTCCTAAGCCCTCAAAACTTATATCTAAGTTATGTAAAGGATATTTAGGGTACGCGTAGCTTATGTACTCATCCCGGTGTGTACGTTGCATTAAATGGGTTACGTTTAAGTATCGGTTATCGAAATGCCTTCAAAGAAAAAGTTTTTGAAAGCTCGAAATTTTGCACAAGGGTTACAGTCTCCCCTACTTTAGGAAATTTCATCCTGAAATTTATTCGAATGAGACCGTAGACTGTATTTGAAATGATTGAAAGATGAGCAAAGTGCTAGATTCCAAAATGCAAAGCATTGTTTGGTGTTGGAAATTTTTTGGGGGGAATTCAAAGTGTAAGCAAGGATATTCAGGGTATCTTAAGGTATTTAAACCTTTTAGAACTCATGAATCTTTAAAGTGTCATCGAATGTATAAAAATTGTTTCATCGAGTGTGTAAAAATTGTTTTGTATGGCACTATGTTATACTAAGGCACTTAGTGTAAATCCATAGCAAACAAAGGGGTGTACATTCAAGCCCAGCCATACGTACACAGTTTCTAATGTCCCACGAGGTCCATCCCATGTACCATGAGCATCTCATGCGTAGGAGACGGGTCAACATACCTATGGCATCAAGTTCGTCAACTTTAACACCATAATATACTCCCGGTCGGCTCGAATAGAGTTAATGAATGTACTCATCTCGTTCATTGCATCAAATAAATAGATAACAAATAATCACACAATCACATAATGGTCCAAGATAACATAAAAACCCTTAAGTGACTCTGGTAACGTTCCGAAGAATAACACAATAAGACACTTATATATAGGAAGTACCATCGGCACCGTGGTCTTATTGCATCATACCCTTCCCGTTACCTAATCATTCTAGATTTTATGCCACCATCTTAACAAGGTTTATTATGATTCTCATGTGTCGATTCCCGTAATTAAGTGTGCACCCATAATTACGCGTTTCGTCACATGGTCCACATTGCTCCTCTTGTTAAGTAAAGGGAAACTGATAATAAGGTCGAAGTAACATCTAAAATTAAATAAAAATCGTCATAACACAACATCTATTGAATCGACTGCGTTTCATACTAGAAATGTTAACACTACTTGTTTTGCATCCAACAAAATTAGTAGCATGTATTTCATCCTAAAAAAGGGTAAATGCACGGTACCCCTGACCACGGGAGGGTTCTCCCTCCCCAAGCTAGCTTAGCCCCATAGCTGCCTAGCGGTTACTACCCAGCAGGATTATTCGGGCCGAGCTGGACTCGAACCCGCGTCCTCCCATTTGGAATGGGTGAGGCTGGCCACTGGGCTGACACCCCGTGGTTACAGGTATTTCATCCTAGTACAATACTAATATATGTTTCACACTAGTCATATAGATAGCATGCATCATATACTAAACATGGATTGTCACAACAATGTAAGTATGTCGTGAAAATGTTTTGAAATCATGTGCTAGTTATGCTAGGTTAACATACTAAGCGAAAAGGTTTTTGTAATCCTGTGCTATACATATTAGGTTAACAAACCATGTATGTAATATCTTGAAAACAAAAGTAGAGGCGATAGTCACATAGTGTTCGTAGAAATTGTCGTGTGGAACTTGTATGAATGCATTAATGTGAAATCACAATATGCTAAATTGCGAGATTTGGTTCCTAAAGAACAGAATCCACGAAGTTTGTAGTTGTAAATTACACTCAGTGTAATCACATTTAAATTTTTAAATAAAATACGAATAACGAGAATGAAGAAAAACTTCTTGAAATTTATATTGTCATTTCAAATAATATTGGAATATGTTCATTGTTTTTGGTTGACAAAAAGAAAACGTAAAGGTTCAAATGATCATGAGTGCTTGATCATCAACGTGAACCTCATTAACATTGAATACTCATCCATGAGCTAAGTCAACTTTAGCAAGTCTAGGGCAGTTTCTCTTGAAATGATTTGGATCACCACAATAGAAACATGCTCCAGCTGGGTAGCGAGGACGAGTTTGGGTAGGGGCTACTTGGTTTTGGATACTATAGGTCGCAGCTAGATGTCCAAAAAGACCACATATTGTACACTGGAGGCATGGAGAATTTGTCGGGTGGTGATAGTTGCAACGATTACACCAAGGTTGCTTTCCACGGTAAAGTCCCTTAAAGGGTACCGAGTTTAGTGGAATTGGTGTGGCAATCGTATAATTCTTTGAAGCCTTACGCTTCTTAGAACTTTTGGAAGGTTCACCCTCTGTTTCACTTGATTTCTCTTGTGTAGTTCGTTTCTTGTCTCTCTTTCGAAAAAGTTTCTTTTTCTAACTTGGGAGTCAGTTAGGGTAGCGTCTAATTCCTTAGCCTCCCTAAGCGTTGCGGGTTTGTTGCCAGTGACAATATCTTGAATTGGATCAGGTAAGCCATCAATGTACTTCTCAATGGCCCGATCCAAAGGTGTAACCATAGTGATTTGAAAATCTCAACTTGGTAATCGTTTCAAAATCGTGTTGTTGTACTTAGAAGAATAGTGTTATGAATTTTGTTTCGAAATTTGTTTGAAAATAAACTTTTGTTATAGTTTTGGATGAGAAAATACAAACCAAGTTAGTGGTTTGCGTTAAAATTTCTTTACTTTTGAAAACTAATTTTTAAGATAAAAATATTTTTAATCAAAATTTTTTTATATAAAGAAACTTCGTGCATAAATTTTGAAAACTCTTATAAATAAATAAAAATTTGAAAATTGAAAAGCGAAAAATTGTATTTGAAAACGAGGTAGTGTTATAAAGTGTGGTGAGATAAAAGTTAAATTTGTTTCGGATGGGTTGAATATTGTCGTAACATATTACCGAAGGTAACATGTCAGAGTAGTGTCATACGAGTAGTAGTGTTTATGAATCGTTTGACTGATCAAGATAGATGGGTTTTCATAATGTTTCGAGAAGACATGCTTTAGCCTATAAGTGAACACTCACCCTAAGAGTTCCCAGGTAAGAGTGACTGGTCCGAAAATTCGGATTTGTACGAACACTCTAACCTTAGACAGAAAACTGGGGTACATGCATTCACCCTCCCGGATTGCATGAGTTCACATTATTAAAACCCAAGATTTCGATGAAAATGTTTGAGAGTAAAACATTTTGAGAAACCTTTCTGATATAATGTTTTAGATAATAGGTCGAGAAACATTTTGTTGAGAACGTTTGAGGAAAACATTTTGAGAAGTATTCCAATGAAAATGTTGTTGAGATAAATGTTTTGAGGAATACTTTGAGGCAACAAGCCTAAGGATTTAGGATAAATCATCTAAGGATAGATGATTTGTAACTCATAGAATAATTGTGGCATGAGTAAGGATGAGGATTAGGATGGAGATCCTAAGTCTACTCATGTTCGGGCCCCTAGGAAGGTTATAGACTAGGTTAAAGGCATTCTAATAACCTAATTCCCTATAACCAGTGCTCTGATACCAATCTGTAACACCCCGATCGCGTAAAACAACAACACGCGGCAGAAAAATCGAGGAGTCACGTTACAAATTGCTCAACCACAACTGATACTAAATAGTTTCACTATTATTAACATCGTTTTACAATACAAAGAAAACATGAAGTTGTCTTTTGATTAAAGAAGTCTAAAGTCCAGATGCATTCCTATGTGCAGCAAACTTGAATAATCGAAACCTGAAACATATGTGAAAACGAGACATCAACAAACAATGTTGGCGAGTACAAAGTTTTGTTAGCCAAGTTAATGGCAAAAGTTTAGGGTTGCAATACCTCGACAACTACAGGAGTCGTCTATTGAAAATGGACTCTTTAAAGCCAAGGAATGTCAAAAAGATTTAGTATTGCAATACATTAACTTGATTATGAAACTCGTGACAAAATAGTTTTGTATATGGCAACATGATTAATACTAAGTAATTTTTATGTCATTGAAAATTGTACTTTGTTGATTGTAATTGCCTTGAATTTGATCATAAAACTTTTGAGAGTGTTATTAGAAATCCAATAAAGGATTAATAACTACAATATTGAAAACTTGTCATAACTTGTGTGAGTATTATTAGAAATCAAATAAATGATTTAAAATAATACTTTGGTTATCCTTCTAAGAATCTAACATATAAAAATATGAAAGAGTTCTACAAGGATTTGAATATTGTACTTTGAATCAATCAACACAAAATCCTAATGTGATTTTGATAACGCTACAAGAGTAATACAATAAGAACACTTATATATAGGAAGTACCAGCGGCGTATCCACCATGTTCTTATGGTATTACACTCGTTTTGTTGTCTAGATCACAACTAACCACAATAACCACATAATCATCGTCTTGGTCACATTGTCTTGTCATATACGTATTAAAGTACACAGAATCCATTAAAGGACTACTAATTAGTACTTTAAACATCCCATGGGTATCTAACTATAAAGATAGATAGATGCGTTAGGGATATAGTTTAGTCACTTGTCTTGTCACATTGTCTTGTCAAATACGCATTAAAGTACACAGAATCCAATAAAGGACTACCAATTAGTACTTTAAACATCCCATGGGTATCTAACTATAAAGATAGATAGATGCGGGATATATTTTAGTCACTTGTCTTGTCACGTTGTCTTGTCAAATACACATTAAAGTACACAGAATCCAATAAAGGACTACCTTATGTCACTAGTCCGCAATATATGTTGCGTTAAATTGGTTTCGTTTGCGTAACAGTTTGCGTATAACTTCCATAGAAACTTTGAGGAATCGAAACTGTACATGGACCTAAATGTATGAATGTCACATGTAATTATACAATTCTCGGGAATGAAACACAAGATTTCATTAGAGTCGGAATTGATCGGTATTGTTTGATGCTTGAAAAGGCTCAGATGTCACATAAATCACCAACAATTCTACACATAAACCACAACCATTGTCTTGTAAAGTACTTCTTAGAAATCTTACTATAAAGATAGAAAGATTTAAGACTGTACTTAAAATATCCTACAAGAATCAATCCATGAAGATAGAAAGATACTATAAGGATTTATTTCGTGTCCCCAATTGTCATGTCTTGCATAAAAGGAATATTACACAAAAATGCACTTAGTAAACACATAATTGACATACATTGTGAAAAATAGATTACACATATGAATCACCCCAAAAACATTTGAAAAACGTAAAAGAGGGGAGCTAAGTACTCGCCTGGGATTGCGTATAGATCTTGTTCAAATGATATAACAAAGCTCAAAGGATCAAGAGTTCAAGTGTGGAAGTGGTTCTTAGTGTATTTGATAACTACATGTTAGTGTGTCGAACTTGAAAATGAGAGATTGGATAGAATGAGGTATATAAACCAAACAAGAGTTGGATCTTGTATATTATGGTTTATAATATCAAACATTTTGAATTGGAAGCATTTCAAAGAGTTTTGACTCGCTACGGCTTGCTAAAGTGGTTTACGTCACTTTAAACGGGTCATAAATGTAACTATGGGTTTGGGTGGTTAAATATGTCCTATGACAAGTCTAATATGGCAAAATTAGTTTTATATAAATTGTATAATCAGTTTAGATGTCAAAACAATGCTCTTATATGTTCAAGACTAATTTAAGTGCAAAAAGGGTATTTTCGGCATTATAAGGAATACATATTCGACTTGTCATTTGGCTAACCAAATGGTATGACCTTAAGGTATAACCTCAGAGGGTTATTCCCTATAATACTATGGTCATAATAATAGGCTTGTTCGGATCCTAAAGGTGACCAAACGGGTCGGATTAGAAAGTCAAAGCGGTAGTCAAGACCGCTCGACTTACGACCCTAAACAAGTACTAAACTAAAAGTGACGAGTTAGACATGTTTAACATGTCTAACTAAGTTTATAAAATTGATTTGGTATCAAAACAAAGTGTTTTGATACCTGAAAAAAGTTATATCGTATAATGCCCATTTGCACATTATTGACCGAAACTTTGACTCGTCACTACAACTAGTAAACGTGGTAATCAGTAGGCACGATCGCTAAGGATCATAACCATCGTGATTACGATCACGTTGCAAAGTCCAATTGGACTTTGACTTGACTAATTAATGGTCAAAACCGAAAGTCAAACAGTAAGTCAAATTGTTTGACTTTGAGATCATAATAAGCTAAAAGAATGAACAAGGCTTAGTTAGAGCACTTACTTGCACTCAAGGAAGCCAAGATTACTAGAAAAACTCAGATGGGAGGCCTCCTAATAAGGTAGCAACTCCACTTAGAGTTTAGAGAGAAAAAAGATGGAAATGAGCAAGGAATTTGGTTGAAGATCAAGGGTATTTATAGTTATTGGAGAGCTTTAAGATCATGCGAAGTGTTGGGACATGTTCTAGGATGTTTCCAAGTGTTTAGTGAAGTGTCAAGACCAGAGAAAGTGTGGCAAAAACGAGTTATAGGTTTCAAGTCAGATGAACAAGAAGCTGTCAGGTAATTGCTGAAAACTGGCATCCCTCGCACGTCGCGGGATATCTAAGTGATTCTCTCGCGTGGCGCCTGAGATTACAAAGTTTCAGAATTGGCAGAACAGGTCCCTGCAGCCTAAAACTTGTTTTTGACGCATTTTGGCACTTTTAACACCTGTTAACCCCATTTTTAAGCTTTATAAGGAAGATAAAGCATAGGGAACTTGAAATATGTCCAAATATAGTTCAGGTGTCGGTTCGTTTGGTCGTACGGTTGCGGTTTTTGGTTAATTACGACGAAAGTCGTAACAGACGCGCAAATGACCGTAAATGCGTTATGAACGATATTTTTGCATTCTAATAATTAAAATACAAGATTTTAATGATTACAAAAAATTTTGGATGTCCGTACATGTTCCGGAAAGCGAAGTACGCAAATTGGCATAGTTTCGCAGAATTTGCAAAATAGTCCCTGAAGTTGCATATAGGTGTTTTTGTCATTCCTAAGCCCTCAAAACTTATATCTAAGTTATGTAAAGGGTATTTAGGGTATGCATAGCTTATGTCCTCGTCCTGGTGTGTACGTTGCATTAAACGGGTTACGTTTAAGTATCAGTTATCGAAATGCCTTCAAAGAAAAAGTTTTTGAAAGCTCAAAATTTTGCACAATGGTTACATAATAAGATCCATAAGGATGAAAACAACTTAATTGTTATGTGGCTGTGTTGTACTTTTAAACTTTATGTTTTAAAAACTATGTTTTTATTAAGTTAAATGTCCAACATTTACAATGCATCGTCCGACAAGATATTTATGGGCACCAACATCCGTCACCATTACGTTTGTATTTCCGCTGTGACATTTTTGGGGTGTTACAGAAGTTGGTATCAGAGCCAATGGCTGTAGCGAACTAGATGTTTTCGAGGGAAAACTCTAGACTTCAACCGACGAATTTTGAGATTAAGTCTCAAGATTTGCGAAGCCAATAATCTAAAATAAACATGCATTTTGATCATGTATGAAAACTATTTTGAGTTTATATGCATACGCGTTAATCTGTTTATTTGGGCCTTACGTGTTATTTTTCATTTGAACACACACTTAATTAGGACGCTTACCTTGTGTCACATATGTCGCACGCACATGAGATCATAAAGATTCACGAATCAGATGGCAAGCATGAATACGAGATCTCACCGACCTCAGTCCTGGCAAAGATACCCCACACGACCCCTTAGATTGTTGACATAGCCGAATTTGCCTCATCATTTTGTGTTGGCCTTGTTGCGTTTTACAGCCAGGTTGACCCCCGTTACGCTCATACTAGTAACAGCTGGATTGATGATGATGACTCTGTTCCACCCTCGATTTTCAAGATCGGACAGTCATCTGGCACAGTGCCTAATGTTGATGAGCTGGGTGGAGGTACCCCGTTGATTAGAGGATCCTTTGAGATAGCTCCAGTGGTGGACACTACTACTGTTACGGTTCGGCCTTTAGAGCCATCGGTAGTCCCGCCCATTCCCACAGTTGATCCTACACCCGAGATCCCTCCGCCTGTTACGTCAGAGTCGTCCGTACAGCTGCCTGAGTCACGATCATCTGCTAAACCATGCTAGTCTACACTCGACGTAGGAGGAGAACCCGACCCGTTGGAGATATCGCTTCGACTTCTAAAACCGCTTTAAGTTTGCCTTGGAGAGGCAGAGAGGAGTCTGGGCCGGCCGATGTTCTCATTGCGATCGTCAGATGACTAGTTTCCGCAAAGACTTGGAGGCGACTAAGGACAAGACGCAGGATCTTGCATGCCAGATGGAAGCATATGACATGAGGATATCTGAGAGCTAGACAACATTGTTAGGGATCAGATGTACCAGAGGATGGTGGAGCTCGAGGAGCTAGTTAGGAAGATTTTGGACTTCTTGGGTTTGAAGTGATTTGTTGTTGTTATTCTCTTTTGGTAACCCTATTATGGCTTGCATGCCAATTTAGATATTTTAGGTGGAAATTCAATAAGACTTGCCAATGGCGTTTGATTTATTCACACCAAATTTTGTTTTTTTGTACTACAAACAAGCGATGTAATTTCTAATCTAAAATATCAACGATATGGGTTTTGGGTTAAATTATTCTCATTATTATGTGGATGCATGTGTATTGTTTAGTCCACTATTATTTAATGATTAATTATTTAATTATTGTCTTACGTTGTTATTATTATTGTAATAATATAAACGACAATATGCCACATAAATCGAGACAAGGTCCCTCTACTGATGGTAGTGGATTACCTACGACACCTGAGGAGTTGGCACAGCTTATCGCTCAACACGTCAATACCGCCATGGAACAGCGCGAGGCTAACCAGACGATGGGGCGAGGACGTGATTGTGGTGATGCACCTGGTTTTGGGGAAGCGCCAATTGGAACCCCTTAAGGTAGTGTAATGATTGGAAGAGTTTTTGTAGTTTCATGTGTTATGATATAATCTAAGAGTAATCTTGATTTTCATTAAGCTTGTGAACAGTGCACGTATGTACAAAACATTCCAGGGTTGTAACCCAAAATCATTTACCGGTACTGAAGGCCCCCTTGATATCGTTAGACGGATCGAGAAGATGGAGTCTGTGATAGCCATCAGTAGTTTTGCCGCTATCAGAGGGTTAGGTATGCTTTATGTTGACTTCTTGATGAAGCTTTATCCTGGTGGAACACTCAAATTCAGATTTTGGGAGAAGACGTTTCTTACGGTCTTACCTGGAACAAACTGAAAGAGATGCTTCTTAAGGAGTACTGCCCGCGTAGTGAACTGCTAAAAATTGAGCTGATTTCTGGAATCTGACCATGGAAGGCTTGAAGGTCAAAGCTTACACATCTCGGTTCAATGATCTGCTAGGTTGGTTCCTCGGGTGGTCACTCCTAAGTATGTTAAGATAGAAAGGTACATTTGGGGTTTAGCGCCACAGATCCGCAGTATGGTCACATCAGCGAAACCCACCACCTACCTGGAAGCTACTTCTTTGGCAAAATCGTTGATCGATGATGCCGTTCGTAGGAGTAATCTTAACAAGAAGGATGAGACCGGGAAATCATCAGTGAAGGATGCTGCAGACAGGAAGTCCGATCGACATGAGCACTCTGAACGTAGGTTAGAAGGTTCGCGGAAGCGAAAATCTGAAAGTTCGAGGAAGGATTTGGATGATAGGCGGGATAGGAAGCGTAGTTCTGGAAAAGCGTTTGTGGCTAACAACAGTGCTTCAGGAAAGGATAATTCCAAGGATGGCAGGAGTGGTACGGTGAAGAAGACTGATGGAGATGAGCAGAGAAAAATGTACCAGAAGCGGTCGATCAGAACACGGAACGCGTGAGTGCTATGCTAAAAGCACCGCAGATGGAGTCAAGCTTGAAGGTTGCTTTGAATTTGGAGAGCAAGGACATATCAAGCGAAATTGTCCATCGTTGAAGAATCAGGGTGCTAGAGGTAGAGCTTTTGAGCTGAATGCTGGGAAAGCACGTGATGATCCTGCCGTTGTTACCTGTACGTTCTTAATCAATAACCATTTTGCGTTCGTACTATTTGATACTCGTGCTGACTTTAGTTTTGTTTTGAAAATCTTTGAACCATTTCTGTGTTCATAAGCAAGTAAGCTAGAGAAAAAGTATTCAATCGAATTAGCAAATGGTAAACTGATAGAAACTAGCGAAGTCATTCATGGTGGTAGTATTCGGTTATGCGATTATAGTTTTAGTATCGATTTGTTACCAGTAGAGCTCGGTAGTTTCGATGTAGTCGTGGGGATGGATTAGCTATCCAAGAACGGAGCCGAGATTGTTTGTTTAGAGAAATTAGTGTATATACCGTCCTGGTGGTGAAGCGTTAGTGATTCATGGAGAGCGATCAGATTGGAAATTGCGAATCGTTAGTGTTATGAAGATGCACAAGATGTCGTGTAAGGGTTATCCTGCGTTCTTGGTTAACATGGTTGATACGAAGATTGAAGGTAGGAAGATCGAAGAGATTCCTATAGTTCATGATTATCCTGAAGTTTTTCCCCGAAGACTAACCTAGATTACCCCCTGCGAGACAGATCGAGTTTAGAATTGATATTTTTCCTGGTGCTGCATCGATTGTGAAGTCTCCTTATAGATTAGCGCCTTCGGAAATGAAAGAGTTGTCGAATCAGCTTCAAGAGCTTTTAGACAAAGGTTTCATTCGCCCAAGCTTTTCGCTTTGGGGAGCACCTGTCTCATTTGTGAAGAAGAAGGATGGTTCCTTTAGGATGTGCATAGATTATCGGGAGCTGAACAAGCTGACTATCAAGAATCGGTACCCGTTACCAAAAATAGATTACATGTTTGATCAGTTGCAAGGATCCAGCTACTACTCGAAGATTAATTTGCGTTCGGGATATCATCAATTGAAGATTGCTAATGAAGATGTTCCAAAGACTGCTTTTAGAACACGTTATGGCCATTATGAGTTCTTAGTCATGCCTTTTGGCTTAACTAATGCGCCTGCAGTGTTTATGGATCTCATGAACAGGGTATGCAAACCCTATTTGGATATATTCGTGATAGTATTCATTGATGATATACTTATCTATTCACAAACCAAAGAAGATCATGAGCAACATCTGAAGATTGTCTTGGAGCTATTGAAGAATGAGAAGCTGTATGCCAAATTCTCTAAATGTGAGTTTTGGATTCGAGAGATTCATTTCCTCAGTCACGTCATAAATGAGGAAGATATACATGTGGATCCATCGAAGATAGATGCGATTAAGAATTGGGAGGCACCAAGGACTTCGTCAGAGATGCGATAATTCTTAGGACTTGCTGGGTATTACAGAAAATTCATTGAAATTTTTCCAGAATAGCGCAGCCATTGACGCTATTAACCAAGAAGGACAAGAAAGTTGATTCGACAGAGAAGCAGGAGAAAGCTTTTCGAATGTGAAGGAGAAGCTGTGTAGTGAACCTCTTGTTTCCCTGCCTGAGGGAAATGACGGTTTTGTTGTATACTGCGATGTGTCACGTTTGGGCCTTGGTTGCGTACTTATGTAGAAGGACAAAGTGATAGCCTATGCATCCAGACAACTGAAAGTGCATGAGAAGAACTACACAACTCATGATTTGGAGTTAGGAGCTATTGTGTTTGCCTTGAAGATTTGGAGACATTATCTATGGCTTAAAGTGTACATTCACACAGACCATAAGAGTCTCCAGCATATCTGTGATCAGAAGGAACTCAACATGAGGCAACGCGATGGGTAGAATTACTCAATGATTATGAGTGTGATATTCGCTATCACCCAGGGAAGGACAATGTTGTTGCTGATGCACTCAGTAGGAAAGAACGAAAAAAGCTTATGCGCGTCTGTGCTTTAGGTATAACCATACAAACGAGTTTTACTGATCAAATTCGCAATGCACAGCGAGAAGCTTTGAGAGATGAGAATTTGAGTAGAGAAGGTTTGAGAGGTTTGGAATGTGAACTGATACCAAAAGCGAATGAAGTGATGTATTTCATGAACCAGATTTGGGTTCCGCTCAAAGATGACCTATGTGAATTGGTTATGAACGAAGCTCATAAATTCGGATATTCTATTCACCCAGGTTCTACCAAGATGTATCAGAACATTAAGGAATTGTATTGGTGGCCAAATATGAAGAAAGATATTGCGGTGTATGTGAGTAAATGTCTGACATGCTCGAAGGTTAAGACTGAGCATCAGAAGCCGTCTGGGCTTCTGCAGCAACCAGCGATTCCTAAATGGAAGTGGGAGCATCTTGCTATGGACTTTATCACCAAATTACCCGGTACGTCATGTGGATATGACACCATATGGGTAATTATGGATCGATTGACGAAGTCTGCTCATTTCTTGCCCATTATGGAAAAAGACAAGACGGAGAAGATATCGCAGCTGTACCTCAACGAGATTGTAGCCCGACATGGAGTGCCTGTGTCAGTTATCTCTGATAGAGATAGACGATTTGACTCCAGATTTTGGCGATCTCTTCAAGAGTCACTGGGTTCTCGTTTGGACATGAGTACTGCATATCATCCTCAAAAGGATGGTCAGAGTGAGAGAACCATTCAGACGTTAGAGGATATGTTGAGAGCGTGTGTGATTGATTTTGGTGGAAGTTGGGATACTCATCTACCATTAGCTAAGTTTTCTTACAACAATAGTTACCACGCTAATACCAAAGCCGCTCCGTTTGAAGCTTTGAATGGAAGGAAGTGTCGACCACCGTTGTGTTAGGCTGAAGTTGGTGAAAGGAAACTAACTGGACCTGAGCTTATCTAGGAAACCACCGACAGGGTTGTCTAGATCAAGGAAAGGTTGAAAGCTGCAGCCAATCGACAGAAGAGTTATGCAGACAACCGAAGGAAACCGTTGCGGTTAAAGTTGGAGACCGTGTTCTGCTGAAGGTGTCACCTTGGAAAGGTGTTGTTAGGTTTGGGAAAGGGAGAAGCCTTAGCCCACGTTATATAGGTCCTTTTGAAGTCCTCTCTCGAGTTGGATCAGTCGCGTATAAGCTTACGCTGCCACAGGAATTGAGTGGAGTTCATGATGTGTTTCATGTTTCCAACCTGAGAAAGTGTCTATCAGATAAGACACTAATCACACCCCTAACGAGGTTCAAGTAGACGATAAACTCAGATTTATCAAAGAACTGGTAGAAGTTCTGGATGAGAAAATTTAGAAGCTTAGGAGGAGTCGGATTAAGTTGGTCAAGGTTCGCTGGAATTCCAAGCGTTGACCCGAGTTCACATGGGAACGACACGACCAGATGCAACAGAAATATCCGCATCTTTAAGTCTAATGCGAAAATGAAACCTGTAGTGTAAGAATTTCGGGGACGAAATTCCTTAAACAGGGGGAGACTGTGACACCAGGCTATTTAAGTTGTACCGTATAAATGTAACACGTATCATGAATTAATAAAAGGTCGTATTTGATTATTTCTGATGTTTATATATGGTATTTGATGTGTTGGCAAATCCAAAGTTTGATAAAAATTATGTTGGCAATATTAAGATAAACGCTTATCGCGTAACGGATAATATGCGAAACGAACGTCGGTGACCGCCCAATTAATGTTAAAATCCTAAAATAGTCCGTTATGATTAAAATAACATATTTAATCATATTCGTGAGGAAAAATAATTTAAAACGCTAAGAAACTCTATTTTCGAGTTTAAGCGCGTACTACGTGATATTGCGCGTATTGACAAAATACTGTCAACACACCCAGTTAAGGCAACTGATAATTATTATAGTAACAATTTGGCGAGTTTATTTCAATACAATGATAAATATAAATTAAAACGCTTAAAATCCCTATTTTGCAAATTTAAGCGTGTACTACGTAACACAGCGCGCATATTGCCAAATACCGACAACGTAGCTGGTCCAGGAAAATAAAATATTGATCAGTAATAATTTAGTGATTTTACTTTTATAGAGCGTTAAAAATAAATTAAAACGCGTTAAAACGTGATTAAAACGCTAGATAAAACACCCGGTATCTAGTTAAATACCTGTTTTTAACTATATATTATATATATATCTCTATATGCATAAGTGTAATGTGTGTATGCATGTGAGAGGTGGCGGCTAGGGATGCCCACTTTTGCCTTCTTGTGCTAAGTGGTGGCCTATAAAATCTCAAGTAATCATTTAAGATCGTCCATGCACATCAATTTATAAAAACAACACCAAACAAAAACCATTACTCTCTCTCTCTTTAAAATACACGGCCGAAACCACCTCCTTACTCATGCATTTTCATATTTCAAGCTTTTCCAAAAGATCCAAGCTCATTCTAAGGTATTTCTAAGTTATCTTGAAGGTTCAAGAGTGATTCAAGGTGTTTTTAACAAAGAACGAAGCTCCTTACTCATCACATTTTTGTCAAAACCCATAAAAAATCTTTAAGGTATAAAACTTACTTTAATAAAATCTTGTTCTTCGTTAATGATGGTGATGATGATAGTGGAAGGTTTCTCATAATCTTTGGATTGTTCGCAAACTTGAAAATGAAAGAAATGGGATTTTATAAAAAATAAAAATGGAGGCTAGTGAGAGTATATGTATGGCCGTAAGTATGTGTGTGTGTGCATGCAAGAGTTTGAGTTTTGATTTTGAATGATTCTTATTGATGTGATTCTTGGATATTGTTACATGCATGAACAAAAAGGTGTCATACATGAAGGTTCTTATGATTTGGAAAGATGATTATAAAAAGTGAAATTTTGGAAGCATGTATGTATGTATATATGTGGCCGTGTATATATATGTATGTATGTATATATGCATGCATGTAAAAATTTGATGTTAGTTCATAAATATGTAAGAATGAGATTCTTGCATTTATGATAAATGATTGGATGATGATCATATGATGATGATGGTGATGTTCTTGAATGGTTAAACATGACTTAAATGAATGTTGAATGTATTTGGGTTAATGCATGTTGATGATGATATGATATGGTTGCATTATGTGCTTCATATGAGCATACATGTAGTTAAAATGGTCATGAAATGATGATTAAATTATGATATGATGAAAAGGGTTTTAGATCAGATTATAAACCTTAAAAATAAGGTTATTTGATGTAACAAAGTGGTATGAAACTTGTCATAAAGTTTACTAGCTTTGTATGTAGTACAATGTGCTTAAAGAGTTGTAAAATACGTGAAATCGCATGATTTATATGGCTTACACAAAAACTGCACTAATCTGACTATAACCATTATTTTAACCAGTAAATAACATGTGTTATGTTAAAATATCAAGTCGTTTTGATTTGGGATCGTTATGGTAACGTTTGATGCAAAACTATGCAATGAAAACGGTAAAAATCGCCTTTTTAAGAGATTTTTATGAAACTAATTTAGATCAGAAAGAAAACTGATCTTTTTGATATAAATATAAGTATTTTAACTTATATTAAGTTTACTTGGTGTTTGGTTAGCCATACGTGACTTTCAACGCCCGAAAACGTTACAGAATCACTAAAATACGCATTTTACAATACACACTTGAATGAGTTGTTCATGGGTGAACCGTATGTGTTTAAAAGTGTTATGTGATTTAAATATGTGTATATGATGATATGTTAAGTGTTGACATGATAGCGGGAATTTAGACTATGCATGTACACTTGAGTGTTTATAGCGGTCGTATCGATGAAATCGCGTTAAATGTGTAACTTATTTGTCGAGAATGAAAATTGATACATAGGTTAACTCAACAAGTTATTTCATGTATACATGCTTTAAAAATGATCAAGTGTATGAGTTAAAGAGTTTTCGCGTGTTATGATTTTGAATATTTGTGTACGTTTATGTATATATATTACGACACACAAACGTAGATATATAGTACGTACAACGGGAGTGTTAAAGTATACAACATATAAATGGTCACCAATAAAATCGTTCAAGTCACAAAATCTTAAAATATGTATATATATGAACTCATATATATTAAAGTGCCAACATAATAAAAAAATGACTTTTCGAGAAAATCTCAAAGTTATGTGAAAATTCCAAGATTTGGAGAAACTTGGGAATTTTGTGATATTTTGTTTGATAAATCATTCCTGCGTATATTAGGATGTGTAGAAACAACTGTGGGATTGCGCTATTTAAAATACGCACCCAAAGGTGAGTGTCACTAAACCCCTTTTTTTACTGTTTTATAACTATTTTGAGGAAGAACACACCTTAAAAGGATAAGTATACACTTTTGTATAAAATATACCTTTGATTAAACTATGGATATATTTTCATGGAAAATATATGGTTTTGAAATAAATATGTTTTGGGGAGAAACAGGTTTTGGATATATGTGAATATATGTTTCGGGGAGAAACTGATTTTGGATAAATGTGAATATATGTTTCAGGGAGAAACGGGTGTTATTACGGTGTTTAAGAGAAAACGACCGTGTAGATTTCAAATGTTTTAAATCTAAATTTGTAACGAATTGGCTCGGTCTCAAGGGAGTAAGTATCGTTTTAGGCCTACGTTTCAGTGGGGACGTCTGGGATTCGTACAACATGTTATATTAAATTTATCATTTAGTGAGATATATATATATTGTTCATAAGGTTGGCACCTTGTGTGACCCATTGCGGGCACTTAGCGCGAACTTAGCCATTTAATAGTTAATATGGGCATGCGTGGAATTGTTGATAGATCTATCGGGTTGACCACCCCGTCGTGACCGGTAACTCCGCATCAAGTCAAGTGACGAATTTTAAATTCTGTTATTGTCTAGCGTTTATTATGTCCTTATTGTCAATATGTAGTTCGTATTGTCTTGCAAACATACGAGTCTGAACACTTGATGCTATAAATTTAATATGGAAAACTTGGGAAGATGTTGTGTATCGAAGGTTTTCAGAAAACGCTTACGATGGCTGTTGAATTTTTTATAAGGAAATGAAAGTGGCTTTCATAATATTATATGGATGTTTTAATAATAAAACACATAATTTGAAAGTTTTCCGTGGATCAAGTTGTTTTAAATTTAAATACGTGAACTCACCCTCATTTGTGTTGACACTTGATTTTAATGTGTTCTTCAGGTACATGAGCATGGCTTTGGGAATTATGGCGTATATTGTGGTTGTTGATGCGTTGTTGTTTTGAAAATGTTTGGACAAACTTTTAAAACTTTGGGACCTATGTAATAAGATCCATAAGGATCAAAAAAAACTTAACTGTGATTGTGATTGTGTCGTACATTTAAACTTTATGTTTTAAAAGCTATGTTTTAATTAAGTTAATTGTCCAACATTAACAATGCATCGTTCGACAAGATATTTATGGGCACCAACTTCTGTCACCATTACGTTTGTATTTATGCTGCGACGTTTTTGGGGTGTTACAGAGGATGCGGAAACCGACCACCCGGATCAAATAATACAAACTTGCTTTCAACACAACTCTTATCCGCAATGGGCCTGGTGGACAACACCGCCATGTGCAAAACCAAGTCAGTCCCAATGGAGGCCCAATGTTGCTGCTCCACCACATGCCCCCTCGGCCCACTACACCGGGTACAACCCACCACAGCCGCCCATGGGCTACGGCCCATTTGGCCAGACACAGCACGGGTTCGATGCTCTCAACCCATCCGATTTGTGT
This sequence comes from Scalesia atractyloides, assembly GCA_947069175.1. Taxonomy (NCBI): domain Eukaryota; kingdom Viridiplantae; phylum Streptophyta; class Magnoliopsida; order Asterales; family Asteraceae; genus Scalesia; species Scalesia atractyloides. The sequence goes on along the minus strand of CAMTDV010000005.1, from coordinate 58,060,399 downwards.
GCAGCCTACAACACGTCCCAGCTCACCTACACGAATCCAACTCCTTGCTTTGACACAGGAGCTGAGCGGACCATCTCCAACAATAAAGGTATGATTTCTCACCATGATTCTTTTCCTATTTCTACTAAAATTTTTGTGGGTAATGGCAATGTTTTACCAATCGAGGGCTTGTGCACTGGTTTTCTCCCCATCCATATCCGGACCTATATCCTACCCAATATCCTTTTTAGCCCTCAAATTATTAAGAACAAAATATTTGTTAGACGGTTCACACATGACAATCATGTTTCAATTGAATTTGATCCTTTTGGTTTTTCGTTGAAGGACCTCAAGACAGGCCGCCTCTTGTCACGCCACAATAGCACGAGAGATCTCTATCCTGTCACACCACCAACACTTCCGCCTCAAGGTTGCTCCCTTACAACAACATCTCTTCCCTAGCATGATAGACCTGGACATCCTGGATCTCAAGTCATAGATATTCATAGGTGTAATCTGGTTTTTTATGTAATAAACATCAAACTTCCAGTTTTTTCAATTCTTGTCATTTATCTAATAGTAAACGTCTTCCATGTTATGAATCTACTTCGTTCACTTTTTCACCCTTTGATATAATTCACTGTGATTTGTGGACCTCACCAATACCCAGTAAAACCGTTTACAAATATTACATGGTTTTAAATGATAACTTTTCTCACTTTATATGGGTATACCCCCTTAAATATAAATCAGAAACCTTCCCAACCTTTGTCAAATTCCACAGTCTTATTGCTACCCAATTTCAACGCAATATCAAAACCTTTCAATGTGATTTGGGTGGCGAATTCGACAATAATGCCTTTAAAACCTTTGCCATCCAACAGGGCCTCTTGTTCCATTTTTCTTGCCCGCAAACTTCATCACTAAATGGTCGTGCGGAACGAATGATTTGTCGCTTAAACAACATCATGCGTGCCTTACTGATCCATGCCCATCTCCCACCAACCTTCTGGGTTAAGGCCCTACGCACCGCCACTTACCTCCACTACATCCTTCCCACAAAAAGCTTAAATTTCTTCACTCCCGCCTTTGCCCTCTATCTTCGCCACCCCACATATAACCACCTTCGTGTGTTTAGCTCTGCTTGCTACACAGCCGGTCTGTTTGGTGCATCTTCCTTGGGTATCCACCAGATTTTCGTGGCTACGCTATTTTGATCCGACAACCGGCAAGGTCCACATTTCACGTCATGTAACCTTTGACGAACACACATTTCCATTTACCATTCCCACCACCCCTCATGCTTACACCTTCCTTGATGACACTACCCCCCCACCCCTAGGGTTCTCTTTCATTCATCCACCACCATCTTTACCACTCCCCACCCCAGTCCATCCACTACCACCCCATCCCACTCTTCGGTAACCCCATTCCCTCTAACTTATTCCCGTCACCCAGACCACCACCTACGGCCCATCCACCACTTTCGGCTTCCACAACACCACCAAAACCCACGGCCCCACCAGCCCAAACACCAACCACGACACAATCTGCCTAAACAACACCCACAGCTATGGCCCCTCTTACTACCAACACCCACCCCATGACCTCCCGATCAAAAGCCAAAATTTTACACACATGTACTACCCTCTCCCCTGTTCCAATTACCAATGCCAAGGCCTTTGCCGACCCTCATTGGTTGCATGCGATGCAAACCGAATTTAGTGCGTTACAGGAAAATGAAACATGGGAACTTGTTCCCCGTCCTCATGATCGACAAGTTATCAAGCGTATGTGGCTTTTTCGTTACAAGTTTAAATCGGATGGTTCTCTTGCAAGATATAAAGCCTGGTTGGTAGTAAATGGTAAATCTCAGACTTTTGGTATAGATTGTGAAGATACTTTCAGCCCGGTTGTTAAACCGGCCACCATCAGGACGACACTTTCTATTGCTGTCTGTCGTTCCTGGCCGATCCATCAGTTGGATGTCAAGAACGCTTTCCTACACGGTCACTTGAACGAGACAGTCTTCATGCATCAACCGCCTGGGTTTGTTGATAGGCGGTACCCTAACTTTGTTTGTAGGTTGAAGAAGTCCCTTTATGGACTTAAACAGCCACCAAGAGCATGGTATATGAGGTTCGCAAATTATCTTTTGGCTCATGGTTTTCGTAGTAACACCAGCGATAACTCGCTATTCATTTACAAAGACGGAGACCAAACTGCTTACTTGCTTTTATATGTGGAGCATCATCCACTTCGTTACAAAACCATATTATTTCCACACTTTCCCGAGAGTTTGCAATGACCGACCTGGGTCATCTGCATCATTTTTGGGGCATAAAGTAACTCGAGATGATAAAGGTTTATTTTTAGATTAGGCTCAGTATGCCAAGGACATTATCTCATGAGCTCATATTACCACGTGTAAAGCATGTTCTACACCAGTTGTTCTTTCATTAAAACTAAGTGCTTCCGATGATCCATTATTTCATGATCCTACATTATATCGTAGCCTTTTCGGTGCCCTATAGTATCTCACTTTCACTCACCTAGATATTTCATATGCGGTTCAACAGGTTTGTCTTTTTATGCATGAACCACGGGATCCTCATTATGCTTTCTTAAAACGGATCCTCCGTTACTTACAAGGGACAGTTACTTATGGCATTCGTCTTACTAAGTCTGCATCGCATTCTTTATGTAACACCCCGAACGAGTAAAAGCAACAAACCGCGACGGAAACATCGGGAGTCACATTAATAGATTGTTACAACAAGACATGGTATTTGAATTTTCGTTTTATTCGAATATCGACATTGTTACATTGTCTATTGGAATTAAAAACAAACTAAACAAGTATAGTTATTGTCTTGCTTATTTTAAGGCACTAAAGTTCGCGTCTGATCCTACGTGAGCATGCATCGACATCAAACTTGGTTTCCTGAAACATATGTGAAAACAAGTCAGCAAAAAAAAATATGCTGGCAAGTACATAGGTTTTGTGTGTGTGTCAAATTCATGGCCTTGTATATGTATTGCAAGACCACGTCAGACTACTAGTGTCGTTAATTGAAAACCTTATTATCAAAAAGTATTTTGTATTGCAATGATAACTAACCAACTAAACAAGTTAGTTATCATTTATAAAGGACTTGTAACCATGAATATTGACTAAAACATTTATTTTGTAAATCCGAGTTGTAAATCGTCTTGAAAGAAACCTTGTATGGTTTATATCATTAATTGAAAATCGTTACGTGTCATTGTTTGAAAACCTTTGTTTCAAGTGATTTGAATAACGCCATGTATGTAACAAGATAAGAACACTTATATATAGGAAGTACCAGCGGCGTATCCACCATGCTTTTATCACAATACACATGTTCCGTTATCTAAATCACTTACCAAAAACCGATAGTTCATTGTTCGTGTCATAAACCAATCGTCCATTGTTCTTGTCATAAACCAATTGTTCATCGTCCGTGTTATCATCCTTGTTTTAGTTGTGAAAAGTTTTGGTCATTTCGGTGAATACATTCAAACCTGTGTTGACTCGTCTATACCACCAAAGGGTATTAATTGCAATAACAATCCACCAAAGGGTTTGTTAAAGTAAACAGTTTCGATCGTCCCCTAAACTATCCACCAAATTCCAGTGAATAGCCTGGTAACGAGATTGTCATTCCTACGGTACCATAACTTACTACTGGTTGGCTTAGCCAAAACTAATGAATGTCATTTGTGTCATGTATACAACGCACCAACAAGTTCGTTCACATTATTGAAATCGTCGTGTTAAATATAAACCATAGCATATGTAATTTGAAAGCTTGAAAACAACTTGCACATATGAGTCACCCCAAAGCATTTGCAAAACATAAAAGATGGGAACTATGTACTCACTTGAGATTGCAAAGTAATCTTGAATCAAAGATCAAACAAGCTCAAAAGTCCGAGAAATCAAATGTGTCCTAAAATCGGATAACTATGTAAATATCAGGACATTAATCCGCGGATCGGATAGAATGAGGTCTTGTAAACAAAATGAGTTTTGGAACTCATATAAAATGGTTTATCAAAGTTAACATTCTGATTTGAAACGATTCCTAAGTGCTTTTGACCCATTATGACTCGTTAAGGTAGTTTACGCTACTTTAACGGATCATTTGCGTAAATATGTGTTCGGATGGATAGATCTATGTTATGATGAGTCTAATATGCCAAAACATGTTTAATAATGTTACTACATCAGATTACATGCCAAACTTTATGTTACATATGTTTAAAGTTGATTTATTCGCAAAAAGAGCGTTTTGGTCAAATTTAAAGAACATAACAACGACTTAACATGACACTAACCAAACAACGTGACCATAAGGTATAACCTCAGAGGGTTATTCCCTGTACAACTACGGTCACAAATATGTGTTTGGTCGGATCCTAAGATTGACCAAACGGGTTGGATTCGAAAGTCAAAGCGATGGTCAAGACCGCTCGACTTACGACCCTAAATAAGCACTAAACTAAAAGTGACGAGTTAGATATGTCAAAACATGTTTAATGTTATAAAAATGTTTTGATATCAAAACAAAGTGTTTTGATACCCGAAAATAGTTCCGTCGTATAATGCTCACTTTGCGCATTATTGACCTAAACTTTGACTCGTCACTACAACTAGTAAACGTGGTAATCAGTAGGCATGATCACTACGGATCATAACCATCATGATTACGATCACGCTGCAAAGTCCAATTGGACTTTGGCTTGACCTAATGGTCAAAGCCGAAAGTTAAAAACTGTTTGACTTTTAACATGAAATAGCTAAAATAAATAAAAAAAACTAGGATGGAACACTTACTTGTGATCCAATGATGAAAAGAAGACCAGAAAACTCAATTAGGAAGCCTCCACAAAGTGGTAGCACTCCAAGTAGAGCAAGAAGACGAAGAAGAAGATGTGAATGAGCAAGTTGGAATGGAAAAATCACTTGCTATTTATAGCAGTTTGAAGGCCCTAAGATCATTACACATGTTCCATGTTTTTGGCATGATCTTTTGGGGGTCCTAACAAGTGTCAAATGCAGGTGAAATGGTGGCAAAATCGATTTGCTTGGTGTCCAAGGAGTAAACAAGAGGCTGCCACTTTGTTACAACAATTATAATGAGTTGGCGGGTCCTTACGGACCGTAAGGGCTTTGGGCTTACGGTCCGTAAGCCCTTTAGCTTGCAGAAACTTTAAAAAATTGGCAAAACAGGCCCCTAAACTTGTTTTTGACGCGTTTTGGCACTTCTAACACCTGTTAACATGATTTTTAAGCTTTATAAGGACTTTAAAGCATAGGGAACTTGAAATGTGCTAAAAAATGTCCCGGGTGTCAGTTCGTTTGGTGTACGGTTGCGATTTTCGGTTAATTACGACGAAAATCGCAACGATAGCGCAAATGAACGTAAATGCGCAACGAATGACATTTTTGCATTTCAATCACTAAAATACAAGATTTTAATGATTATAAAAAATTTTGGATGTGCGTACATGTCCCGGATTAAGAAATACGCGTAACGGCATAATTTCGCAAAATTTGCAAAATAGCCCATGAAGTTGCATAAGCAGGTTTTTGCCATACCAAAGCCCTTGAAACTTATTTCTAAGATATGTTAAGGGTACTTAGGGTATGTTTAGCTTATGACCTTGTTCCGGAGTGTGCATCGCTACCAGAATCGGAAGACTTTCGTAGTTTGTCGTAAATAGTCCCTGTGATCGAATAGCTTGTTTTTGACATGCCAAACCCTTCAAAACTTATTTCTAAGTTATGCATAGGATATTTAGGGTGTGTGTTAAGCTTGTTTCATTGTTCTGTGTGTACGTCATGTTAAAATGATTACGTTTGCATAACAGTTTGCGATTTCGCTTCCAGAAGTTGTTCGAAAGTTTGTCATCGTGTAGTAATTGAATATGTGCAATTGTCACGATAAATAAACATAACTAATAAATAAATCACAAAATTTCATTGATTGATAAACTTATTCATAATTGTTACAGATTCGAAATACCACAAATGTCACACTTTAGTCGCGTACTCTGACACTGACTGGGGCGGGTGTCCTGACTCACGTCGGTCTATGAGTGGGTATTGTGTTTTCCTTGGTGATAATTTGGTCCCTTGGTCATCCAAACAACAACCTACTATTTCGCGTTCTAGTGCAGAGGCTGAGTATCATAGCATTGCCAATGTCGTGGCTGAGGCTACCTAGATTCGAAATTTACTTTTAGAGTTGCATCTTCATCTTCGGCATGCCTTGATAGTTTATTATGACAATGTGTCCGCTGTTTATCTTTCAGATAACCCCGTCCAACATCAACGAACAAAGCATATCGAGATCGACATACATTTTGTACGAGAAAACGTTTGTGTTGGCCAGATACGGGTGCTTCATGCCCTATCTTCATTACAATATGCTGATATTTTTACTAAAGGGATTTCACAGCAGCTGTTTCAATCTTTTCGATCCAGTTTGAGCGTCTGTCCTTCGCGCGCTCCATCTAGGGGGAGTCTTAGCCATTTATTTATTTAGAGTAGATTTATCTTGTAATTAGTAATGTTTATCTTTTCCTAAAATAGTGTTAGGGTTTCATTGTAATTACTCCGTATATAAAAGGCTCCTTTTTTTTATTAATCAGAAACCATAAACACTTTTAGGTATATGAAACTCCAGGGTGTACTTAAGTAATGAAGTTAAGTGACAGGTAGAGTTTTTAAAAGAAAGGTAAAAATAGAGTTTCTATTACATCCACTTTAGCTTCTTTTCACACAATAATTTAAGAGATAAACTAAAAAAAATGTCGGTAGGAGGGTAAGCATCTTAACCCACTCAAGCTCCGACCGTAGAGTCGTATCAAATTACCATTGGGCGTTGCCCAGTGGCCACCGGCCCCCGTCTTAAACCTGTCCGAGGACACTCGAGGTCGCGGATTCGAAACATGTTTCAGCCCCTCAGGTTGGCAGGGTTTTAACGGCCAAGTAGCGTTGCCGGGTCGCTAGCTTGGGAAGGGGGATCCCTTCCGCGGTCAGGGATACCGGGCATCTATCTTTTTTAGAGTCGTATAAAATGGAAAACCTTAAAAATACTACTTATGATTTGTACATTAGATAACGCTGGTTAAGTTCTGCCCAACCGATACCCTTTAATATGTAAAGATGTGTTTTGAGTTCTTTTATCTTTCGGACCATTTGCCATTCGGACAAACAAATATAAAACACAAAGTAAAGAAACTCAAATGAAACAATAAACGGGTTGTGTAAAACTACAATGAAAATTTTAGAGGGTGGGGTAAGTTAACCAAACCAAAATAAAAAACCAATAATACAGTATTTATGATCTTATTTAAAAAAAAGAAGCAAATTGTAAGTCACATAACAGTTGTAAGACGTATGGGGTATCATACAATGAAAACTTGTAATTGAAAATATGGATAAACTACACAAACATTGGTGTGTTTTCTAGACCCTTAATGACCTAGTAAATGCCTTGATAAACTTGAAATTCTTTTGATCTGGGATGCTTTCTTTTCTTTCTCCTTCCTTCCTACCAAAGATGGGCTTAAAAAGCTTCTTCCACACCTTCTGAAACACCGACCCTCGGTGGTGGTAATGATGGCGCCGTCCTTGAGCCACCGTTGATTCCGACGGCAACTGCAACCGCAATGGGGGCGACTGATATCGAGACTCTGAGAAACTCCTACCAAGAATGGCTTGGTTCAGTTGCACCTCAAATGAAAGCCTTTCAAACCTGTCGAGTAATGTGCTTTGCTCATCACCAAATCTCTTCATAACCACTTCAACTTCTTCCATTCCCTTTGCTCCCATGAACTCTCTCATTGCACAACCTCCTGCTCAACCCACATAATCTTTGTATATATACATATACATAATATAAATTTACCTTAATTATAGAGTATTCTCTCTAGCTATCTATACGTTTTTACCTCTGTGTGTGGGGGAGTTTCTGTAGTAGGATCCTTGAGTTGAGTGTGATGAAAGGTAGTGGCTTTATGGGGTAAGGTCATGGCTTGAAGGAAGCCAAAAGGATGAAAAGAATTAAATGCCAAATCGAAACAATATGTTAAGCAATTAACACAATTCAACAATATTTAAATTTGAAAACAAAACAGCCAACTTAAACCAAACAGTAATCTGGACCCTTGATAAACACAATTCAATGGCTAAGATCGAAATTGGGCTAATTCTGTAATTAGTATGAAAATAGACAAACATGAAATACCATAATTGTTAGTCATTTATCTAGTTTCAAATTTTTTTAAGTTTATATAATCCATTGTTTTATACATAATACGATAAAATCAAAAGGTTGCCTGAGTATGTATATTGGTTGCATTATCTACGTGCATAAGTATGATTTTGATATTATGAATAGGTTGTGTGAGTATCCAGCCACTTCGTAGGTTCTGCACAGAAATCAGTTTCGTATACGAACCTCCCTCGTATTTTATATCCATTTATAGTTATAATTGAAATTCAACGGAATTTTCATTTTAATGAGTTAATGATCAGATAACCTTGAATGGATGAAATTGTATTAGCTCAAGCAAAATTATTATTATCTTCTTTCTTTTTTTTTTGAAAGGTAAACAAAACTAATTGATTATTATTATTTATATGAATGTTTGATTATTATTATTTATATGAATATGAATCATATACGTACATATATGATTTTTTTTTTAATTTTGTGATTTTACGGTATTTAATTTGGCTGGAATAGAATTTAAACCGTTGGCATGAATTGTTTTATTGAATTTAATTTAGGTATCTCAAAACTCATTTTAAGTTGTATTTTTCGTTGCATTTAGTATTTGGTCAATTCTGTAAAAATCTTGAATGACAGTTAATGCTATCAAAAAACTCATCTACCAAAGTTCATAAATTTCATCTTATTGTTTAAAATGTTTGAAAGTTTATTTGTTTTGTTTTTGATTTTTGAATTTTCAATACCGTCATTATATTTGAATTTATTTTCACTTATTTCATTACATTTCAAATCCCTCTATATTATTATATTGGGTTTTTTAAATATAAAAGATTATAATTTGTACATAACAAAATAATGCAAAATGTTATGTGGTAATAGAATGATTGTATGATGCTCACATCGTCTTTTTAGTATACAAATAAATGGACTTAAAACTGTCGGGTTTGTGTTCACAATCTTTCGATTTTAAACATATTTGACAAATTTCATATCATTGTATATCACTAAACAAATGTGCTAAGTTTACATAAAAAAAATTACACCTTACAACCTTAAAACTGCATAATTTATGTAAACTTTTTATCTAAAAAAAACACGAAATATACAAACAGTGTATATTAACTTTTAGAGCCATGCTCGGGAAAAAAACACATTTGCTTTTGGCTTACTTTATTCTTCCTTGAATGTGGTTTATTCTTAAGTTTCAACTTTGAAGGCGACTTATTCCACACAAAAGTATTTGAATTCGATATCTAGGAACATGTTTCATCTTTCTCTTTATATGTAACATATGCCAATGTCCTATGTTTGCTTGTCTTGAAAGGACAAAATATTTGCTTGACGTAGATAACTGTTTGTCTTTATGTGCAGATGATGCGTGCTTTGTATCCAACTTTCATTGAATTCAAGATACTATTACTTATATAGCAATATATATGAACACACCAATGAGAAAATTTGAATGTTGATAGGTTACTACGGAATATAATTACGAAGGAATCAAATTGCATGTCAGAAGTTACAAACATGCATGGACAATTAGTAGCGGTAATTTCTGAAAGGGCCTAAACTGCGACATGACAAAGGTTATGAGTGTTGGGTTGTTATTATAGCTTGTTTCTTAAGTAAATCAACTCGAACATTATCCATTTAATAAACAGGTTGATGAAACTCACGATAGTCAAGTAAGAAGGTCATAATCTCAGCAATCATAAACTGTGTGTATAATGTTTGTGCTTGACTAAAATAATACACCCACTATCTGTATATATACCTAAAGAGATGGGAGAGAGGGAGAGCTAACTAACACACCAGGTTTAACAAACTCTCAACTAACTCAACATAGATGTATACTCTAATATGCCCCCTCAAGCAGAACGTGACGCGGCGACGCGAAGCTTGGACCGAAGAGTGTCAAAACGAGCAAACGGCAACCCTTTGGTCAAAAGATCCACCAATTGAATAGAAGTGAGTGTAACTGAACATGGAGAATATGTGCTAACACTATATCACGAATAAAATGCAAGTCAATCTCTAATTGTTTCGTGTGCTGATGAAACACGAGGTTGACTGCAAGATAAGTGGCACTAATGTTGTTGCACCAAAGAGTAGCTGCACATGATAAAGTAATATGAAGCTCTTGTAAAAGCGATAAAATCCATGGAATCTAAGCAACCGTATGAGCTAAAACACGATATTCTGGCTCTGTACTAGAACCAACAGCAATATGTTGTTTCTTGGTGCTCCAACTGATGATGTTGGCCCAAGAAAGACACAATATCCAGTAGTCAACTGAAGCTCATCACCGCATCCCGACCAATCAACATCAGAATAAGAATGAAGATCAACACAATTTGATCGCCTAATACATAATCCATGAGAAACCATGCCCAAAGATACCTCAAAATGCGCTTCACTACAATCCAGTGACGATCAATAGGTGTCTGTAAAAACTGTGACGCCTTGCTAACCGCATAAGCAATCTTCGGTTGAGTCAAGACTAAGTACCATAAAGCACCAACTATACTCCGATATAGATTGGGATCGGCCAAAGGTATACCTGTATAATGAGAAAGCTGGCATCCAGAGGAAACCAGTGTAGATAAAGGCCAACACCCAGCAAGGCCAGTGCGTTGTAATAAATCAAGTAGATAGCATTGCTGAGATAGATATAGAACATCATCAGTGAAAGTAGCCTGTACACCTAAAAAATATGATAGAACTTTCAAATCCTTAAGCGCAAACGGTGAATGCAAATGCTTAATCAATCCAGTAATAAACTCAGAAGAGCTCCTAGTAATAATAATGTCTACCACATAAACCAAGACATAACACATGATCGAATATCGACTGTAGACAAAAAGAGAGGTATAAGAGAGACTCTCTCTGAGAAAATCGTCCAAAAATAAGAGCTGATGATAGCTTGGAAAACCAAGTAAATAAATATGATGAGGTCGGGAAGAGTCAACAAAGCTTGAAAATTGTAACATATACACAGTCTCAAATAAATCACCATGAAGAAAGGCATTGTTGACATCAACTTGCCTGATGACCCATCCGCGGGAAAAAGCATAAGAGAGAACAAGACGAATAGTAGTGGGTTTAACCACCGGGTTAAATTTTTTAGTATAATCAACACCCACAGTATCTTAAAAGCCCTTGGCAACAAGTCGGGCTTTGTATAGACTCACAGAACCATCAGGATTATGCTTAATCGTATTAACCCACTTACAAAAAACAATGTTGGCATCGGTGGGAGCCGAAACTAGATGCCAAGTCTGGTTAGCATGTAAATATCCAATCTTAGAACGTATCGCATCCCACCAAACAGACCACTACTGAGCCTGTCTAAATTTAGAAGGCTCGATGGTGGGAGCAAAGAAATCATGAAAAAGAACATGAGCAGGAAACTGGCGAGGCTGCCTTCTATGATCACGAGAATGAGTGACCATTGGGTGTGTTTGAACAGGGGGATGAGGAGGGTGATGTAGTAGTAGGAGAAGAATGATGAGAAAAAGTAGGAAGAATGGAGGAAGAAGAAGAATGATGATGATGATGATGAGGAGGACGTAGAGGATGAATGATCGAAGAAGGAAGAGGAATAAAGAATGGTGAAGTAGAAATAGAGATAGAAGAAGCAAAAGTGGAAGAATCGGGAATATAAAAAATCAACTCATGAAAATGTCGAGATGTATAAGTACGAGAAGTATGCGGATCATATCCTATATAACCAAAATGATCAGGAGCATAGCCAACAAAGATACATGAAATAGATTTGGGTGAGAGTTTATCCATGCGAGCATCACCAAGAAACGAATTACATAAACACCCAAAAGTGCAAAGAATATAATAGTTGGGACGAGAACCAAATAGAATCTCATGAGATGAGTGATGAAGGACTGGGGATGGTAACCAGTTGATAAAAAAAGCAGCAGGGGCATATACATCATACCAGAATTTCTTTGGTAATCGAGCATGAAACAATAAAGATCGAGCTACCTCAGAAAGATGGTGGTTTTCCACTCGACAACCCCATTCTGTTAGGGTGTAACATGAGATGCGATAAGCAATACCAAAATAAGAAAGATATCTAGCCAACTGGAACAAGAATAAGCTCGGGAGCACCATTGCACTTGAGATGTTTGCTGGTGTAGGAGAAAAAGTTCTCAACAAGAGGTCTAAAATGGTGAAAACAATCAACTACCTGAGAACGACGTGTCAAAGGATAAATCCAAGTCAAAATCCACTAAAATCATCAATAAAGGTAATGAAATATCTATAACCAGCTCAAGAAAGAACTGATGAGGCACCCCAAATATCACAAGGTACAATATGTAAAGGTAAAGTAGGATGGAATGCAACTAATGCAAAAGGCAAGCTAGTCGATTTTGAAATACTACAAGCAGTACAATGTGTGTGTGTGTGGTTTTGTTTGTTAGATATAAAAAAGAAAACCTAGACAAAACATCACCAGACTTATGACCTAACGAGAATGCCAAGTCTCACGAGAAACAAAAGTTAAGGCAGCAAATGAATATAGCCGATGCGCACTACCACGTGTGTGGTGAAGGAGCTGTCCATTAAGTGTCTGAATGGACAAACCAAGATATGAGAAAACATCATCTAGAAGATGATCAATCACTAACTTTATGATCGATAAAAGGTTCTTGGCTAAGCGAGGAACCACAAGAACATGTCTAAGAGTAAGAGTACTATTAGATAAAGGTTCTTGCCTACAACCACTCACTCAAAGCTGGTGTAGGGAGCAGCATCAAATACGATAGAAAAGTTGGCAGTCATATTCACAGTGGCGCCAGAGTCGGGTATCCATAAATCAACTCGCTCGCACATACTATAAAAATCAGTCGATAATCCAAAATTTGGTGACCCAAAAAATCATGTATGTGTAGGTAATAAAAAATTGTATTTACGCTGTGACGTTTGGTGTGTGACAGGCACGACCCATGCTTGTCTTCTGATTCGTTGTTTATGGTCTTGGGGTGAAGTATGGAAGGTTGGTAGTGTGTATCATGGTTTTTGCCGTTAATTTGTTCCTTTTGTACGTTTAAGCTCTTTTAATCCTGAAATCCAAAGTATACAAAGAAATACACTTTTTCCAACATTAGTACTAAAAAGGTTGATTTTATACCTTATTAGAATTAATTTATATGTTGCATTTGGTGCATATCAATCAATTATACGGCCAAGGAGGAGATGAAGGCTCATCTTTGGGGAAACATATATGTGACCATAACTCCGTAGAAATAGAGAATAGTTAGAATTACCAATCAAAAGTCAACACATCAATGCACCAGAAAAGTTAGAACTACTATTAGCATTCAATAATCTTCGTTACAAAAAAAAAATAATTGGAGAATTTAAAAGGAAGGAATTGCCCACCTTCCAGAAAGTCCTCATGGAGACATTGATCAAATGTCGACATCAAAGATTGGTGCAGCTGATCAAATAATTACCTCAATTCTTACAATCATGTATGGACTCATAACCGTGAACAACATTGATTACGGAACAGAGATCTTTCATTTGATGAAAAAGTCAGTTTTTACCAAGTCAGAAGAATTGCTACCCATATTCCATATCCCAGATTTTGGGCAATCATCATTGTAGAAACTTTGAAGAAAGAAACATGGAGATGCCAACAACTGAAGAAACATGGAAGTCACCAATAATGACACCATGGTATGCTGATAGAGCTTGGACACCAGTCAGTGATGTACCATCTTTACCAGAAAGCATGCTATGTTTTGATAGCCCAAGACTCCCCTTAGAAGAAAAGGCATGAGCTGATATACAACAATGAAGAGCTACTTGATAGCAGTTCTTCACCTGAAGATGATCAAACATCAAGAGCTCCATCTGTAGAAGAAACAACTCAGCCATCCACAACAATAGAAAAGCCTCAATCAGATAGCAATATCTTACTAAAAATATGGGAACAAATGTAGAGCATATAACCATGGCAGGAGAAGGACAACACCAAGAAACAAATGCAATAAACATCATTGAAACAAGTGTAAATACCATCCCTCTCTTAAATTTGTGCATAATTCAACAGAATTAGGTTCTGATGACTCTGTGGAAGTAAATTTTGACTTTGCTACTAGAAAATCAAATGTGAACATAGAAGAGAAACTTGGCAGTTCCATAGATCTCAACCCCGGATCTAATAAAGAGGAAGTGAATGAGATGGCAATAGGTGGAGATCAGAATTCTTATCAAGGAAACCTAGTTCAGGAAAATTTTTTTTCACAAAAACTCACGGAGAATCATCCACAAGGATGGTTCAAGGAAATGAGGAAAATCCAAACATAAATTTGTTTTATAATCATCCTGAACCTTTCATAGCAGTAGGAAGTTTGTCTTCTGCTGGTATGATAGCAAGAACATCTGTTGTTCCACCTCACCCAACAACTGTACTCACTATGACAACACAACAACTTGATGAAATATTGAATGAAGTGATAAACAAAGTAACAAAAAAAGCAACCTACAGAGGAACCAAAATCTTCTGTTCAAAGAAAGTTAGATCAATTGTTGGATGAACTGAAAAGTCAAAAAATGACATCAGAAAACTGTCAGAATCAGTGGAGATCATCAGAAATCAAACAGAAAAGAACACTGAAAGACTACAAAGCATGTAACAGGCCTCAGCAGCTCACAAGACATAAGCAACTTCATAGTTGAATTCAAGAAAGTGTCACAACTTCTTAAAGAAATAAAGAACCAGATAAAGGATGTTCTAAAGTCAAAAAGAGCTGAATTTGAGGATTTAAAGAAGAAATCAACAGCCTAAAGGTAAGCAATAATACAATGGTGGGGACACTTGTAAGATTGATCAAGCAATGGAATGAGCACAAAGAAAATATTCAAACTGAACTCATTGGAGTAGAAGCTAAAGTAAAGAACAACCCAACTCTAATTAATGATGTAAAATTCCTACTAAAAAGATTGCACTACAACATTGCTTTGATATCAAAGATAAGTGTTCATGATCTGTTAAGACCAATACCAGAAGAAACATCAGGGCAAGAAGCTTCTACAACTAAGATAACGGCACCAATAATAGCATCCGAACCAAGAACAGTGCCAATGGGTCCTCAACTGCCATATTGTTGATGCATATTATGTCCGTCACTATACGAATAGGCTAGATAGAGCGTGTGTTGAATATTGTATAGATTAGATACGAACACTCGACCCAAGTACGAACGTGAGAGGTGCATATGAGTCACTTCGTACGAAGGTGATTTACTTCGTACGAAGGTAATTCACTTCATACGAAGGTAATTTGCTCACTTCGCATGAGGATAAATGTTGTCTATAAATAGTGTCATCTGTTCAGAGTTTTGTAAGTTTTGGAGTTCCCAGAGGGGAAACGAGAAATTTCGCCAGCTTGATAAGATGTATACTCTTTTGGTATGAATGAATGAAACTTCCGCTGTTTCGACTCCTTTCTTAATAACATTATACCAAATTAGTGATACTATATACCCAAACTTCCGTCTAGAACCACCGGATCCTGGACTCTCAAATATCCGGTTCAAACAAAGATGCAGCACCAGAAAACCCATTTGCAGGAGAAGTAACCGGAGAAAACCTTCTCTCAACCAAAGAACAAAGAAAAACCAGAAACTTCACCTTAAAGAACAACCTCAAGAGATACCACCTTTAGTTTATCTTTGGTCCAAGGTGCAAAAAGAAGATGGGAAGAAACAACTACTTCTCCAAAAAGGCCATAAGTGGTTCCCATAACAGATCTTCAAAGAAATGTGACAAGATACGTATTGGAAGTTCAGAAGGAAGACATGTTCTTTCAAGAGCATCACCTCAAGCATTTGTACTGGGAAAAAGAAGACAAGATGGACATACCTCGGAGTCTAGTAAGTAGAAGATTCTCCTAGAAAGAAATGAAAGAGGAGAACACAACATTCACAAGCCTTTTAGAAATCCAATAAAATGAGTACTAATAGTTGACCCTCAATCAACTCCTCCTGATGGTAGGCTTAGATTTCAAGATCAGAATAAGGGAAAATGGAGATGAAAAAGTCTTCACTGATGCAAATTTAGTCATTCAACTTCATCCAATCGATCTAATAAAGTTGAGAAAGACATATGAAAAAGACAAGTCACACAAAAGATTTGTTAGAAGAGCACTGGAATGCATCACTAACAATGGAATAAAATTGTTCACCAGAGTAGCCACTAGCCATTAGTGATTTTGACCTTTGCATAAACTTTGACCACGTAGTGAGAGGAAAATTGTTCATATCACCTCCAAACACAACGATCCTTGATGAGATCGAAGCTGAAGCCAGGACAATTGTAATCTTTGAAGAACCTGAACTGTTTGTTATTTACCTGGATATTAGTGAGGAGAAAGTGATGTTCAGACTGAGTGACGTCTATAAGCATTCCATCCAAAACCTTAGCTACATCAAATAATGCATGAACAAGAAGCAAGAACAACAGATGATCAAAGGACGTGCCAAACCAGAGCTCAGAAGGCAGACAGCCTGAAGAGATCATAGATGAATGGATTGCAATCAGAAATGTCTACAAAGCACTATACAAAGAATGTTGCAAGCGCATCCCATACAAGAAGAGACTGAAGAAAGGAGACCTATATCATATGGGTTAAAAAACATTGTTTATCTTTTATTTTTATTTTTTTGTCTAGAATGAACAAATACTCTGTTTTTTGTTTTTCTTCTTTAATTATCATGTTTGCTTTACATGTCATAGTAGCGATTTTTCTTACAACATTTAGGGTGAATTTCTTAAGAAACTTTTGTATGTGTTGTCGAAAAAAATCTGATCATTCTGATCAGATTTGGTGATGACAAAGTCAACAGGTCTCTGTGAAGGAAGATACATGACGATTGGATGAAAGAAAGAAGAACATCATCCTCCAAGTAGATTAGAAAGTGATCATGGTAAAATCTAGTCATCAGAAATTTGATGATCAAAGACACCTGATTTCATCATTCTGATGAAGCAACATGACAAAGAGATAAGGTTCTGAACGAACTCCTAGGTGACTAGTGGACGAAAAAGAATTCAATGAATATGCCAAAAAACTACTTTTCACAATACAAGTGAAATGTTTATTCATACTCAACATTCTCTATAAATAGAGAATAATACACCGAAGGAAGAAAATGAGTTAAGCTTAGCATTTAGCACATCCTACAAAACTCCACTGCCCTTTACCACAGAATTATTTGAGTATTTGTAGTACTAGCCAGAAATCATACAATCACCTTGTAATCTTTTCAATGTGATATAAACTTGAAAAATATTGTATTTCTATTTCTTGAAAGTTTGATTTCTAATTCCGCACATTATTTTCATACTTGTTGAAATCACTTGCCAATTTTAGTTAAAAACATTGTTATATGGGACCCACATACTTCCCCGAAGTTCAAACATTGTCGTCCGCCATTGCTAGTCTACTCCTCTATCGAACATATTACTCCTTTCTCAATGCTTCTTGAATGTACGACTAGTAAATTTTTGCAAGAAATTCTTTTTCACTAGTCATTGAACCCACGCATCTATATGTGGTGCGGATGAACATCCAACACCGTTACTCCTATTATCAGGGTCGTGTTACTCACTAAATCAGCTACTAAAAAAATAATGCGACTTACGTTGATATCAGTATTTACAACATTAGATCATGCGTCTAATTCCCCGAACAATGTATGCTAAAGCAGTATCAGGACACACAATCTAGTACATGTATCATCATCAAAACACTTTGTGTCCTATTTATACCGTCCTCTGCTAAGGGTGTTCAGTTAAGCCATACTACATCAGATTACACAAATGACTACTCGTTCTTGTACACCACATTCAACCATAACCTAATAATCGAACTGACCAGTATTCACTTCACGGAGACCAAGGTCACCGTCCTCGTATTAGGTCATACTCTTAAATGGGTCAGACCAATCATCACATCAAAACATCACCCATAGGTCTAGTATCTGACTAACACACTATCATCAAGTCATAGTAAGGTGACCTCAACCAAACAAGTCCATTGTTGCAAATTAAGTATAAAGGCGCACCATTAAGTTACTTCATGCGTTACTATTATTGACTTGACACATCTATCGTATACGTTTTTCAGCTATTGACTAGTGCGCCACATATGAGACGATGATGAAAAAATGTTATACCATATAACATATCATTACATATCACCGAATTTTCCACATAAAGTTACACTTGAGGTTGGATAGCAACGATTTCTACTTCAAGGACTAGATTAACAAATGTGCACACATGTCTCAATCATCAATAAAAATAAACACAAGATAAAGATTCTCGTTCAAATTAATAATGGCAACATACATCAACACCGTTGTTTCAAGTGTCGAACAGCGGAAAATAGGAAATCATCACACATGTCCATAAGGCCAACGCCACAAGTTTCCACATAGCATCGAAACGAAACACCAAAGACTCGGTCAGAGGTGCGACAATTCTTAGGACTTGCTGAGTATTGTAGAAGAATTATTGAGAATTTTTCCAGAATAGCGCAGCCATTAACACTATTGACCTAGAAGGATAAGAAGTTTGATTGGATAGAAAAGCAGGAGGAAGCTTTTCAGATGTTGAAAGAGAAATTGTGTGGTGCACTTATCCTATCCCTACCTTAGGGAAATGACGGTTTTGTTGTATACTGTGATGCGTCACGTTTGGGCCTTGGTTGCGTGCTTATGCAGAAGGACAAAGTTATAGCCTATACATCCAGACAACTGAAAGTGCATGAGAAGAACTACACAACTCATGATTTAGAGTTGGGAGCTATTGTGTTCGCTTTGAAGATTTGGAGACATTATCTGTATGGCATCAAAGTGTACGATTTGCATAGACCATAAGAGCCTCCAACATATGTACGTTATCATCCGGGAAAACCAAATGTTGTTGCTGACGCGCTCAGTAGGAAAGAGCGGGAAAAGCCTCTGCGCGTTCGTGCTTTGGGTTCGACCATACAAACGAATTTGACCGATCGAATTCGTAATGCACAGCGAGAACCTTTGAAAAATGAGAACCTGAGTAGAGAAGGTTTGAAAGGTTTGGAATGTGAACTGATACTAAAAGCGGATGAAGTGATGTACTTCATGAACCGAGTTTGGGTTCCGCTTAGAGGTAACCTACGTGAACTGGTTATGAACGAGGCTCATAAGTCCAGATATTCAATTCACCCAGGTTCTACCAAGTTGTATCAGGATATTAAGGAGTTATATTGGTGGCCGAATATGAAGAGAGATATTGCGGTGTATGTATGTAAATGTCTGACATGCTCAAAGGTTAAGGCTGAACATCAGAGGCCGTCTGGGCTTCTACAGCAACCAGAGATTCCTAAATGGAAGTGGGAGCATCTTGCTATGGACTTTATCACCAAATTACCCCGTACGTCATGTGGACATGTCACTATTTGGGTAATTGTGGATCGATTAACAAAGTCTGTTCATTTTCTAGCCATTAAGGAAACAGATAAGACAGAGAAGATATCGCAGTTCTATCTTGACGAGAATGTAGCTCAACATGGAGTGCCTGTGTCAATTATCTCCGATAGAGATGGACGATTTGACTCTAGATTTTGGCGATCTCTTCAAGAGTCGCTGGGTTCTCGTTTGGACATGAGTACTGCATATCATCCTCAACCGGATGGTCAAAGTGAGAGAACCATTCATAGATTAGAGGATATGTTGAGAGAGTGCGTGATTGATTTTGGGGAAGTTGGGATACTCATTTTCCTTTGGCAGAGTTTCTTACAACAATAGTTACCACGCTAGTATCAAAGCCGCTCCGTATGAAGCTTTGTATGGAAGGAAATGTCGATCGCACTTGTGCTGGGCTAAAGTTGGCGAAAGGCAACTAACCGGACCTGAGCTTATCTGGGAAACAACCGACAAGGTTGTCCAAATCAAGGAAAGGTTGAAAGTTCCCGTCGATCGATAGAAAAGTTATGCAGATAACCGAAGGAAATCGTTGCAGTTTCAAGTCGGGGATCGTGTTATGCTAAAAGTGTCACCTTGGAAAGGTGTTGTTAGATTTGGGAAAGGGGGAAAGCTAAGCCCACGGTATATAGGTCCTTTCGAAATCGCATCTCGAGTTGGATCAGTCGCGTATAGGCTTAAGCTGTCGCAGGATTTGAATGGAGTTCATGACGTGTTTCATGTTTCCAAACTGAGAAAGTGTTTGTCGGATGAGATACTAATTATGCCCCCTGATGAGGTTCAAGTAAACGATAAATTAAGATTTATCGAGGAACCGGTTGAAGTTCTGGATAAGAAGATTCAGAAGCTTAGAAGGAGTCGGATTAAGTTGGTCAAAGTTCGCTGGAATTCCAAGCGTGGACCCGAGTTCACATGGGAATGAAAGGACCAGATGCAACGAAAATATCTGCATCTCTTAATTCTAGTGCGAAAATGAAACATGTAGTGTAAGAATTTTGGGGACGAAATTCCTTAAACATGGGGAGACTGTGACACCCGGCTATTTAGGCTGTACTGTACAAATGTAACACGTGTCAAGAATGAATAAAAGGCCGTATTTTAGTATTTATGATGTTTATATATGGTATTTTATGTGTTGGTAAATCCAAAGTTTGATAAAAATTACGTTGGCAATATTAAGATAAACGCTTATCGCATAACGGTTAAAATGCAAAACGAACGTCGGTGACCGCCGGATAGTGTAAAAATCCTAAAAATAGTCCGTTATGAGTTAAATAATATATTTAATCATAATCGTGAGGAAAAATAATTTAAAACGCTAAGAAACTCTACTTTTCGAGTTTAAACGCGTACTGCGCGATACTGCGCGTATCTGACAAAATACTGTCAACACATCCAGTTCAGGGCAACTAATAATTCTTATATAGCATATACTTCGCAACACGGCGCGTATACTGCCAATTACCGACAACGTAACTGTTCCAGGCAAATAAATTATTGATTAGTAATATTTTGGTGTGTTTATTTTTATAGAGTGTTGAAAATAATTTAAAACGCGTTAAACACAGTTAAAACGCTAGTTAAAAACACCCGGTATCCAGTAAAATACCAATTTTAGCCTACATATGAATATATATATATATATGTGTGTGTGTGTGTATGTAAGCGTGAGGTATGTGAGTATATGGATATGTGGCATCATATTGTCACTCCCTCTCGCCTCTCTCTTACAATTGGAAGCCTAGGGAAATGGTGTGTATGATTATCTCTTACACAATCTTCATAAAATCTCCTCAAATCCAAGAAACAATTCAAAAATCAAACAATTCTCTCTCTCTAAACCCCAAAACTCAGCCGAGAACACTCACAAACATATCCATTTCAGATTTTTTTTAAACCTTTTCTTGAAGATTCAATGGCATTCCAAGGTGTTTTCAAACTTATATGAAGGTTTGGAGGTGATTCCAAGAAGATTCAAGCAAGAACAAGGCTTCATTTTGTTAAAACCCACTAAGATTCTTGAAGGTATAAAACTCAATCTTGTTCTTGATTCATAGTGTTGATGATGATCATGAAAGTTTCTCTTATTCTTGGATTTAAACACTAACTTGAAACAAATAACGAAAGGGTTTTCAAAGAAAATAAAATGGACATGTATGTATACGTGGGTGTAGCCATGAGTGTATATGTATATACATATGAGATCGAGTTTTGATTTTGTTGAATGATTCTTGTTAATATGATTCCTAAAAGTTTGAAAACCGAAGGAAACCGTTGCAGTTTCAAGTCGGGGATCATGTTCTGCTAAAAGTCACCTTGGAAAGGTGTTGTTAGATTTGGGAAAGGGGGAAAGCTAAGCCCACGGTCAATAGGTCCTTTCGAAATCGCATCTCGAGTTGGATCAGTCGCGTATAGGCTTAAGCTGCCGCAAGATTTGAATGGAGTTCATGACGTGTTTCATGTTTCCAACCTGAGAAAGTTTTTGTCGGATGAGACACCAATTATGCCCTCTGATGAGGTTCAAGTAGACGATAAATTAAGATTTATCGAGGAACCGGTTGAAGTTCTGGATGAGAAGATTCAGAAGCTTAGAAGGAGTCGGATTAAGTTGGTCAAATTTCCCTGGAATTCCAAGCGTGGACCCGAGTTCACATGGGAACGAAAGGACCAGAAGCAACGAAAATATCCGCATCTGTTTAAGTCTAGTGCGAAAACGAAACATGTAGTGTAAGAATTTCGGGGACGAAATTCCTTAAACAGGGGGAGACTGTGACACCCGGCTATTTAGGCTGTACCGTACAAATGTAACACGTGTCATGAATGAATAAAAGTCCGTATTTTAGTATTTATGATGTTTATATATGGTATTTTATGTGTTGGTAAATCCAAAGTTTGATAAAAATTACGTTGGCAATATTAAGATAAACGCTTATCGCATAATGGTTAAAATGTAAAACGAACGTCGGTGACCGCCGGATAATGTTAAAATCCTAAAAATAGTCCGTTATGAGTTAATTAATATATTTAATCCTAATCGTGAGGAAAAATAATTTAAAACGCTAAGAAACTCTATTTTTCGAGTTTAAACGCGTACTGCGCGATACTGCGCGTATCTGACAAAATACTGTCAACACAGCCAGTTCAGGGAAACTAATAATTATTATAGTAATAATTTGTATAGAATGATAAAAATAAATTAAAATGCTTAAAATCTCTATTTGGCGAATTTAAGCGTATACTGCCAATTACCGACAACGTAACTGTTCCAGGCAAATAAATTATTGATTAGTAATATTTTGGTGTGTTTATTTTTATAGAGTGTTGAAAATAATTTAAAACGCGTTAAACCCAGTTAAAACGCTAGTTAAAACACCTGGTATCCAGTAAAATACCAATTTTAGCCTACATATGAATATATATATATATATATATATATATATATATATATATATGTGTGTATGTAAGCGTGAGGTATGTGAGTATATGGATATGTGGCATCATATTGTCACTCCCTCTCGCCTCTGTCTTACAATTGGAAGCCTAGGGAAATGGTGTGTATGATTATCTCTTACACAATCTTCATAAAATCTCCTCAAATCCAAGAAACAATTCAAAAATCAAACCATTCTCTCTCTCTAAACCCCAAACTCAGCCGAGAACACTCACAAACATGTCCATTTCAGATTTTTTTAAACCTTTTCTTGAAGATTCAATGGCATTCCAAGGTGTTTTCAAACTTATATGAAGGTTTGGAGGTGATTCCAAGAAGATTCAAGCAAGAACAAGGCTTCATTTTGTTCAAACCCACTAAGATTCTTGAAGGTATAAAACTCAATCTTGTTCTTGATTCATAGTGTTGATGATGATCATGAAAGTTTCTCTTGTTCTTGGATTTAAACACTAACTTGAAACAAATAACGAAAGGGTTTTCAAAGAAAATAAAATGGACATGTATGTATACGTGGGTGTAGCCGTGAGTGTATATGTATATACATATGAGATTGAGTTTTGATTTTGTTGAATGATTCTTGTTAATATGATTCCTAAAAGTTTGATGCATGCATGAACAAAAAGGTGTCATACAAGAAGTTTCTTTGATTTAAAAATATTGATATGAAAAGTGAAATTTTGTAATTTTATATATATGAGCCATTTGTATATATGTATATATGTATGCATGTGAATTTTTAATGATAATGATTTTTAATGTGTAAGGATATGTGTACATGTCTTGCATTTACGTTTAATGATTAAATAATGATAATCATATGAAGATGATGATGATTATTTGAAGATTAGAATGTTCTTGGATATATGAACATGAAATAAATGTATGTCTAGATGCGTATGAGTACATGCATGTTGATGATAATATGATGTGTGCAATAAGTGCTTGTACTTAGGCATGCGTGATGATTAGTAGTCATGAAATGATAATAAAATATGTTACGATAAAAATTATTTTAGAACAGATTATAAACCTTAAAAATAAGGTTATTTCATGTGTTAAAGTAGTATGAAACTTGTCATAAAGTTTACTAGCTTTGCATGTTGTACTATGTGCTTAAAAGTGTTGTAAAATACATGAAACCGCATGATTTATGTGGCTTACACAAAAAATTCACTAATCTGATTATAACTATCATTTTATTCAGTATATAACATGTATTGTGTTAAAATATGAAGTCGTTTCGAGTTCGGATGGTTATGGTAATGTTTGACGCAAATTGATACATAGGTTAATAGTAGAATCGGTAAAATCGCGTTAAATGTGTAACTTATTTGTTGAGAATGAAAATTCATACATAGGCTAACTTAATAAGTTATTTCATGTGTGCATGCTTTAAAAATGATAAAGTGTATGAGTTAACGAGATTTCGCGTGTTATGATGTTGTGAAAATGTGCACGTTTATGTATATATATTAGGGCGCACAAATCGTAGATATATAGTATTTATAAATGGGAGTGTAACGGGTAAAACATTAAGGTCACCAATAAAATCGTTCAAGTCGCAAAAATCTTAAAATATATATATGAACTCATATATATTAATACGCCAACATAATAAAAAATAATGACTTTTCGAGAAAATCTCAAAGTTATGTTAATATTCTAAGTATTGGAGAAACTTAGTAATTTTGTAATATATTGATTATTAAATCGTGCCTACGTATATTAGGACGTGTAGAGCTATTTTAAATACGCACCCGAATGTGAGTGTCACTAAACCCCCTCTTTTTACTATTTTGTATATGTTTTGTGGGAAGAACACGCCTTAAAAAGGATTAAAGATGTTTTTGAATAAAACATACCTTTGTTTATATAAAATGTATATCATGATGGAAAATATATGATTTTGATGATATCAATATGTTTCGGGTAGAAACGGTTTTGTGAATAAATATGTTTCAGGGATGAAACGGGGATTTTACGGTGTTTTAGCGAAAACAACCGTGTATATTTAAAAAAGCTTAAATCTAAAGTTGTGACGAATTGGCTCGGTCTCAAAAGAGTAAGTATCGGGATTAGGCTTACGTTTCGGTGGGGACGTCGGGGATTCGTACAACTCGTTATATATTAAATTTATCATTTTAGTAGGATATATATATTGTTCATGAGGCAAGTGATATAGATGGCCCTTATGGGTGCATGCGCAAGTATTGAACATGTAGAATTGTTGGTAGATCTATGGCGTTGACTACCCCGTCGTGATCGGTCGCTCCGATCAAGTCAAACGACGAATTGATATTCTATGATAGTCTAGTCTTGATTATACCCTTATTGTTAATATATAGTTCGTATTGTCTTGCAAACATACGAGTCTGAACATTTGATGCATTAAAATTTAATATGTAAAACTTGGGAAGATGCTTAGTTCGGAGGTTTCAGAGAAAACGCTTGCGATAGCTGACCCGTGGATTTTATTAAGGAAATAAATTAACTTTCAAAAATATTATTTGGATGTTTTGATAATAATCACATAATTAGAATGTTTTCCTTGTTTTAAATATGAATATGTGAGCTCACCCTCCTTTGTGTTGACACCTGATTTTAACGTGTTATTCAGGTACTTGAGCATGGCTTCGGGAATTATGGTGTATCTTGTGGTTGTTAATGCGTGGTTGTTTTATGAATGTTTTGGACAAACTTTTAAAACTTTGGGACCTATGTAATAAGATCCATAAGGATCAAAAACAACTCAACTATGGTGTGGTGGTGACGTACTTTTAAACTTGATGTTTTAAAATCTATGTTTTAATTAATTTAAATGTCCAACATTAACAATGCATCGTTCGACAAGATATTTAGGAGCACCAACTTCCGTCACTATTACGTTTATATTTCCGCTGTGACATTTTTGGGGTGTTACAAATAGGGACTACCCCTAGGTCGGTAATGAATTTCTTCAACCATGCAGCTTCTTGTGCTGCCAATTAAGCGGCGATGTATTCTGATTCTGTAGTGGACAATGCTACCACATCTTGCTTTGAGCTCTTCCAAGAGACTGCAGCTCCATTCAAAATGAAGACATACCCAGATTGTGATCGAGAACCATCTCGTTCAGTTTGGAAACTCGCATCCGTGTAACCCTTTACAACGAGTTCCTCTTCACCAGATCCATATATTAGAAACATATCCTTAGTCCTTCTAAGGTATTTCAATATGCCTTTAACAGCCATCCAATGACTGTTACCTGGATTTTGTTGGTATCTACTTGTCATGCTTAAAGCGCATGACACATCCGGTCTAGTGCATATCATTGCATACATGATGGATCCTATATCAGACGCATATGGGACTCCTTTCATTCTTTCTTGCTCATCCTTTGAGCTTGGACATTGAGACGCATTCAATATCGTCCCCTTTTGAATAGGTACCAAACCTTTCTTAGAGTTCTCCATCTTAAACCTTTTCAAGATTTTGTCAATTTATGCACTTTGGTTCAAACCTATCAAGCGCCTTGATCTATCCCTATAGATCTTTATTCCCAAAATATAGGCGGCTTCACCAAGATCCTTAATGGAAAAGCAACTTCCAATCTAGGTTTTAACACCTTCCATGGTTTGAATATCATTTCCAAATAGTAGAATGTCATCGACATACAGTATTAGGAAAGTGATGATGCTCCCACTAGCCTTCTTATATACACAAGCTTCATCGGCGTTCTTGATGAATCTAAAATTCCTAATTTCTTCATCAAAATGATTATTCCAACTTCAAGATGCTTGTTTCAATCCATAGATTGATTTCTTTAACTTGCATACTTTGTTAGGATGTTTTGGATCGACAAAACCTTCAGGCTGAACCACATAGACATCTTCATTAAGATATCCATTGAGGAAAGCCGTTTTGACATCCATTTGCCAAATCTCATAATCGTAATATGCAGCTATGGAAAATAATATCCTAATTGACTTTAGCATCGCCACGGGCGAGAAGGTCTCATCATAATCAACCCCTTGAGTTTCAGTGAAACCTTTTGCTACAAGTCTCGCTTTATAAGTATCCAAGTTACCATGCATATCGGTTTTCTTCTTGAAAACCCACTTACTTCCAACTACTTTAGAGTTAAGAGGTGGCACAACCAAATCCCATACTTGGTTGTCATACATGGATTGCATCTCTATGTTCATGGCTTCAAGCCATTTGTCACAATCGGATTGTGACGTTGCATCATGGTATGTGGTTGGTTCATCCGAATCTACCACGTAGCATCCATCCATGAAAAATCCATATCTTTCGGGTGGATTACTAATTCCACCAGATCTGCGAACGTTTTGTGTGTATTGATCAACCACTTGATATTCTTCAACAACCTCTTGTTGAGTGCTAGTACAACCAAATGTGTATCGACTTGTGGTTCTTGATCCTCATCAAGTTCCACTGTTCTACTACTAGTTCCTTCCATAAGGAACATAGCTTCCAAGAACTTACCCTTTCGAGCAACAATACCTTTTGCTCTGTTGGATCGTAAAAGCAATATCCTATATCATCTTTAGGATATCCTACAAAGATACACTTAGTGGATCGTACTTCCAATTTGTTTGGGGTGTATTGCTTCACATAAGCTTCACAACCCCATACCTTCAAATATGATACTGATGGAGCCTTTCCATGCCATATTTCAAAAGGTGTCTTATCCACTTTCTTAGTTGGGGTCATATTCAATATACGGGCCGCGGAGAGCAGAGCGTAACTCCAAAATGATAAAGGTAATGTGCTTCTAGCCATCAAAGATCGAACCATATCTAATAGAATTCGATTCCTCCTTTCAGACACACCATTATGTTGTGGTGTTCCAGGTGGAGTAAGTTGTGAGATGATCCCACAACTCCTAAGATCATCTTGAAAAGCATCACTAAGGTATTCACCTCCTCTATTGGTGCGAAGGATTTTGATTGTTTTCTTGAGTTGATTTTCTACTTCACTTTTGAAGTCTTTGAACATTTCAAATGCTTCATCCTTGTGTCTTAGTAAATACGCATAACCATAACGACTATAGTCGTCGGTAAAAGTAATGAAGTATATTTCACTATTCCTAGACATTGGCTTAAAAGGACCACATACATCCGAATGTATGATACCTAATAAATCCTTTGCCCTT
The DNA here is from genome assembly GCA_947069175.1 of Scalesia atractyloides. Lineage (NCBI taxonomy): Eukaryota > Viridiplantae > Streptophyta > Magnoliopsida > Asterales > Asteraceae > Scalesia > Scalesia atractyloides. The sequence continues at coordinate 58,032,049 of CAMTDV010000005.1, read as the reverse complement.
TCAAAGGTGCCACTAAAGGGTGCCTTAGTCATTTTGCCTCGTAAACAAGATTCCCATACATCAAATGAATCATCTTCATTTGTTTCCAAAAGACCATCTTTCGAAGTGTCTACATGCGATTTTTGTTTATATATCCAAGGCGACAATGCCAAAGATAGGAATCACTCATTTTGAGTTTCTTTGTGGTTACTTGGTACATTGAGCTATCATATGATGTGTCATCATGAACTAATTCATAAATACCATTTAAAGGCATAGCTTTAAAGTAAAACACACCATGCATTGAAACATAAATTGCATGATTAACAAATTCGAAATTAAAACCATATTGTCTCGAAAGTGAAACTGAAATAATGTTCCTAGTCAAACTACGAGCATACAAAACATTTTTCAAAATCACTTCCAAACCATTTGGAAGCTTCAACATATAGTCTCCTTGGGCTTTGACTTCAACTTTTGCTCTGTTGCCCATGAAGTGACTAGCGTCTCCCTTTTTTATAATGTTTATTTCTTCTGAACCCCTACAACAAATTGCAAATATGAGTTTCACATCCGGTATCTAGTACCCATGTGTTAGAAGAAATAACTTTAAGCTCAACATGTATCATGAAGATTGTACCTGAGGTCTGCCCTGCATTCCTCTTGGTTTCAACTCCTTGAGATAGGTTGGACAATTCCTTTTCCAATGTCCAATCTCTCCACACTCAAAGCATGGGTCGTTAGTAGCAACCTTTTGCTTCTTTTCCTTCGGTTTCGTGGGTTCGGCTTGACCTTTCCTTTCCCTTTGACGTGGCCCTTCCTTTTGGCAAAACTTGCCTTGGAGTCGGGGTGGGACCTCTTCTTGTTGCCTCCCTCATTGATCGTTAGAACGTGTAAAGCCTTTTTACCCATGCCCGACTCGGCAGTTTTGAGCATTGCATGAAGTTCACCAATGCTCTTGTCCCATCCATTCATGTTATAGTTCATAACAAGAAACTCAAACTTCTTTGTTAAAGAGTTGAGGATCAAATCCGTAGCCAACTCTTTAGAGATGGGACAATTGAGCCTTTCGAGGCGATCAATGTAGCTTTTCATCTTGAGGACATAAGATGAGACCGATTGGGTTTCCTCCATTCGACATGCGTGAAGCGCCCGAACCGTTTCAAAGAGTTCTACCCTAGCTTGTTGAAGGAACATTTCTTTCAATTGGTAATCATGTCGTACGCCTTGTGATGTTCAAAATCCTTTTGAATCTTGGGAATCATAGTTCCCAACATGAGGCAAGAGGCTTGCATGGAGTCCTCGGTATACTTAACCCAATCGTTATAGGCTTCCAGATCTTCCACGTTAGGTTCATCGGGAATTAGAGCGTCCAACACATATGATATCTTTTCTTGCTTGAGAACGATTCTCAAGTTTCGATACCAATCCATGAAGTTGTTATGGTTGAGACGATCCTTTTCAAAGATGGTTCTTAGTGATAGGTTCAGACTGTTTGGGTAATTGTGTTTGCATTGTTAGCGGCCATCTACAAAATTTTAACAAAGTTCAATTTTGGTATTTTTTATATTACTAAATTTTTAATCATTAATATCCTTTAATGTCTCAAAGACAATTAATAATTAAAATCTAGAATCCAACGTTACATTTAAATATTGGTTAGGTGACCTTTCTTCCATTATTTAAATTAACAAGGTAGTCAACGTTTGACAATTGCAACCCTTTGCAATTTCTAGTCATATGGGATTGGTTAAACATCTTTATGTTTAGTTGGCATGTTTAATCCTATCAACACCTTTGTACGCCATGCTTCGGTGACCTAATCACATGGTTTCCAAATCAAGTCGTCCGACTTACACACACATGTAAGTTTACACATACAAGTGGTTAGGTGACCTTTATCCCACAAATATGGTAAGCCTACCTCAAACACACAAGTTCCTCCAAATGTGGTTAGATGACCTTTATCCCACAAAGAATTCCTAAGTGATTCGAGTGTTGTGTAAAAGGATGGTGTTTGACTTGTTTTATAAAAGGAGTTTAGTTTTCAAAAAATTCTAGTTTTAGAAAACTTTATGTACCATACATTTGCATGCATTCAAATTCATGGTACCTTAGTGAAAACCAATTTTCAAGGTTCTTTTAATAAAACCCATTTTATTATAAAATCATTAACCTTTAATAAAACCTTTTATTAATTACTTTAATGATTTTTAAAGAACCAATTTTAAGCTTGTTGTTGTTTATTAGTTTGTTAAGCATCCATATCCACATATCATCCAAACAACATAATAAAACAACCATACAAGCATAACACACAAAACAATAGGTGCATAACCATAGCCAACTATTTTTGACAACACTTGTTAGCCGAAACAGTGTGCCAAAAGGTCCTTCCTAAAGGGTGAATATTGACACAAGAAATGTGTCGTTGAACTCCCACTTGAACCCGCATCCAAATGCTTCAAGTCTTCCTTTTGTGTTGTGATTTCTTCACTTTCTTTGGGCTTCTAAATGATTTTTAAATTCAGCTCCAAACTCCTTTGGGCTTCAAAAATGTGTTTTTGGTTATTGGGCTAAAATCCCGTTAAGAACTATAAAGTCCTTTAGGCCCAAAATTGGCCAAAACCAAAAACGCATTTTGTGTGCATCTTCTTTTATAATAATGTATTCTAATACATTTTTCTAGTAAAAGAAATGAAAATAATATATTTACTTACATACCAAATGAAAATAAATAAATTACATATTTTTCAAATGGAAGAACAAAGACATTAATTATTACAACCCATTGAAATAATTAAATATAATGCACAAATAAAATCATTCAACATATTCAAACACAATGTCATGGCTAGGTTATGAACACCAAAATATACATCCACATATGTATATTATTCAAGAGCGAAAATGGTTCCCTTTTATAACCCATGTTTTCGGCGAAGAATGAAAAACCGAAAAGTGTGGGTTTTTTTGTCCAAACAAACAAATCATCCATATGATATAATTTTTCACGATTCCTTTATGCTTGTAAGAAAATAATCTTGAAAAACAAAGGGAAAACCATGTTAAAATTTCGGCCATAGGGTTTCTCCAAATCCAAAACCCGAAATTTTTTAAATCCTTCTGCATTCATATAAACGGCTCTGATACCACTGTTGGGTTTTTCGACATGTTTATCAGAGCCATTTTACCCATTAAAATGAAAAACGCAGACGAATAATTATTTAAAACATGTAACTTCTAAGATATAAAATCCATTTTATGTGTAAAACCAAAACCCGGATCCATATATGAATATGCATGCTATCAAAAACACAACCATAAGGTGTTATTAGAATACTACCTTCCAAGTAGCAAGAGATATGAAGAAGATGATATTCTTGACTGGAAATCTTTAAAGGAGAAGACCTCAAGCTTTTATACCCCAAGCTTCCGACAAACACCTTATATTGCTAGGAATTTTCACTTGTGAACACCTCTTGATCAACCAACCTTTAGCCGAAAATTCTATAGAGAATATTAGTGTTCTTGCACTTGATTTTAATGATAGAAAGAGTGTGTGTGTAAGAATCTCTAATTCTCACCAAATCATCCATATATAATCTCTTGTAAGATCTTTTCTTGGATTGTGTGAGATCTTGTAAGATTTGCAAGATATCCATGTATCGTACATAATCTAATCTTGGATTGTGTGAGATCTTGTAAGATTTGCAAGATATCCATATATCTTACATAATATTTTCTTGGATTGTGTGAGATCTTGTAAGTTCTTGTAAGATTTGAAAGATATCCATATATCTTACATAATCTAATCTTGGATTGTGTGAGATCTTGTAAGATTTGCAAGATATCCATATATCTTACATAATCTAATATAATGTTATTTAAACTCATTAAATAATAAAATAAAATATATTCTCAAATAAATTATCCATCTAATTTATTAGTTTCTCAAGTACAATTATTTAGAAAACCAATTTCTAAATATTCGAAGTGTTAATATTTATTTGTTTGATCATATCATAAATAAATATTATAAGTGTTTGTCTAGCTTGATATTGGGTATGACCCGACTTTGATCATAACGTACTAGCCACATCAATTTAATATGTGTCATGGGCATACCGATTCCAACACCTTCACGGACCGTATGGGGGCACCTCTTACGGTCCATAAGGCCCTGGCAGGGGCGAAAGTTTCAAAAATGGCAGATTTGGCCACTAGACTTGTTTCGTCGCGTTTTGACACTTTTAACCTAATTTTAAGCTCTATAAGGGTGTTAAAGTATATGTAACTTGAATTATGCTCAAAAATGTCGTGGATGTCAGTTCGTTCGGTTGTATGGTTGCTTTTTTTGCTTAATTACGACAAACGCTTTTACGAACACGAAAACGACCGAAATTACGCAACGAATGATATTTTTGCATTCGTATCATTAAAATACAAGATTTTATTGATTACAAAAATTTTTGGATGTTTACACAAGGTCCGTATTCAGAACTACGAGAATCAACAGACTTTCACAGTTTTACAAGAATAGTCCCTGAAGTTGAATAAGCATGTTTTTGCCATACCGAACCCTTCAAAACTTATTCCTAAGCTATGTAATGGGTACTTAGGGTATGTTTAGCTCATTTCATTGTTCCAGAGTATACGTAACATTAAACTGGTTATGTTTTCATAATAGTTTATGTATAACTTCCAGAAAACCTTTGAGGGGTTGAAATTGTACATGGACTTAAATGTGTGAATGTCACATGTAATTATACAATTCCCGGGAATGAAACAAAAGATTTCATTGGATTTGGAATTGTTCAGAATTACATCATGGTTGTAAAGGCACTAATGTCACAATTGCCACCTCAATCGTCAAATCTTCAATATCATCATCTCTCAACTTCAAAATTTCCACTAGCCTCTCTCTATCCTCTTGAGATTCATGCTGTGAAAGGAGAGTTGGAATCATTTTATGAGATAGAGGTTCCAACAAAAAGGGAATTTCCTTCTCTTTGTGGGTATCGAAAACCAAGAAAGTTAGATGAATATCTGCAATGAAAGGTCAAACAAGCAGAGACCATTGCAAAGAAAGAAAAGGAAGGCAAAGATGACAGAACCTTACAGAATGCTATGCAATTACAACTTGAAAAGGTCAGGCATATTGAAGATTATACAAAAGATCTCTGCAAGTCAAAGTCTGAGAAAACTACAAAAGTTGACCCTGATCTAAGACAAGACCATTTAGAGCACATCATGATTCACAGACCATACAAAGCAACCAGAACACAATTTAAGAATTGGTCTATAGAAGATCTTCAAGAAGAAGCTAAAAGAATCCAGATTTTGCTCAAAAACCCTGCAATGAAACCAACTCCAGCAAACTGGAAAAGTGCAAAATTTGTGGATCAAGATCAAGTCTTGAAGATCAAACGAATGAAAGAAGAGTTGGTTGTTGCTCAGTATGGTGTAGCTAAGCAAATTGAAAGATGGGCCGAGACAAAAGTTTTAGATACCTTCAAGAGTTTGGAAAAGCTGAGATTGAAATATCCAAGTGTCCCAAGAAAACCAGATTACCCTTTCACAACCATTGCTCTTCAAACCACTGCTTCCAAACAGACCCATGTCTCAAAAAGGCCATCTTCATCCACTGCTCTATCCATAATTTCTTTGAACCATCCAAAAAGGCAAAGAGAAATGGAAGAAGATGATCAGCAGAGATATAAAGAAAACAGGAAGGAAGCTTTAAAATGTCAACTTCTTTATCACACTAATGTTGCAAACGACCAACTATCATAGCTTGTCAGCAGACCTTAATCACCCAACTCATCTTTAATAACTCTTCGCCTAAGAAAGCGAACAGATCTTAAAATTCAAAAATGGAGTGCTAAAAAGACACCAATGAATTGACCTTGGTCAGGTCTGATGGCAAAGTTCGATGCATCAAAGTGGAGATAGCATATGGTCTATGTGCTGAATACCTTCAAGATCTTCTGAACCTCGAACATGAAAGAGATTTTGAAGACTTAGTTGCCCTAAACTTGGAACTCCAATTCAAAGCACAGATTAGGGAACTAATGATGAGGAATAAAGATCAATAATAAAGTTAGTTTTGGCATCATCTATTCCAGGGGAGATTGTTGGGATTGTACTCTTACAAAGGAGCAGATGATTGAAAGCCAAAACATCTACCAGATTTTTGATCGAGAATAACATAGTTTACAAGCTTTGACCAGAACCACTGCCCAAGACTAAAGTCTGCTTACAAGCACTGTGAAAGACAAAGCCCTGCCTTGAAGAGAACATCTGTTGAAGAGAACCTCTGATGAAGACTAACAGTATTTAGGGTCATCAGTGTCTTACTTTATTCAACGTAACAGTGTTTGTAATAGCAGAGTTTTAGTATTAGCAGCGGTTATAGTTAGTTATGTGACAACCGGTACTTTTTGGCTTTTAATTACATGATTAACAAACCTTTAAGGCGATAATAAATAGTGTTTAAGACATGTATTAACTTAATTAGGCTTTTGAAAGGACTAGAGCGCCTAACTAACTTTACAGTGCGCGTATGGTGACTTTCGGGAAAGTTGCTGAACGATAAACTGTAACGAACTGTCACCAGACAAATACTGACAACCCCGACAATTACGAACTTTATACGTATATTCATACACGCATTTAGTTTTTGAATATATCGTGCCTTTAAACGTCGCAAAATGCAAATGCAATGAATAACGCGACTACAGGAACGCATCGGCAACGAAACAGAAGCACCGGATTCAAGCTACGCCTAGATATTGATTTATTATAATATATTTAGCGTCGTTTTCGAATTTTAATAAAAGCAGTTGAAACCAGGTCGGAAAAAAGGTTAAAAACGATAAACATGGCATTTTTCGCGATTTTAACCCAACCGACAAAAATACGCATAAAAAACTGAGCTCCCGTATGATTTCATGAAATTTTGACAATAAAAATTTATTATACGACATTACAAGACGTTCGGGTGTGAAAACGGATCTCGTAGGAACTTATGGGCCGTTCAAAACACGAGAAGTGGGCTTGTGGGCCTCGAGCCCAAAACCACTAAGAAAACCCTACCGATAAAACCCACTTATCTTCTTCACCCCTAATTTTTCTTCAAAACTCAACACACACAAACACACACCAACTAAACTCTCTCTCCCTCCCTTTTTCCGATGACCGGATTCCGGCCGGCACCGGCGGAACTCCGGCGAAGAGCACGATGGCCGGCCACCCTGTCAACGGTGTTCCAGCGGTGATAATGACGACGGCGCCGCCGCTGCGGCGGTGGTTGGTTTTTCCAGAAACCGTTCTTCGAACCAACACCCCACCCCCACTATCTCGAACCTCCCCAACGCGATGGCGGCGGTGGTTGATTTTCCGGCAACCGTTCTTCAAACCAACACCCCACCCCCACTATCTTGAACCTCCCCAACACGATGGTGACCTTCATTTTTCAGATTCGAAGCCGTCGAATCTGTGAAACACCTCAAGCGAAGTTGCGATCAATTTCTGGCGGACTTGTTCGGGACTTTTCACTCTGTGCATGCCTAGATCGGAGCCTTAGGGACCCCCTAGTAGAATTTAACTAGAATCAGTGCTCGAGCGACATCTCCGGTAAGAACACGTTGTTTTTCCGATAGTTTTGTGGATGTTTCCATGTAGACTTAAGTAATACAAAGGTTATGACCGTTTGGAACCGTTGTGATGTTTATGAAGGTAGTGGAAGAGGCGGTGGTGGTGCGACTTGGTACCATAGGATTGACAATCTCCTTCCCACTTCCTAGGTTTGTTTGGAAGCGACTTTAGGGAATGACAGAATCTGATGAACATTGATAGACCTTAGTCTTTATAAGGGTCTATCCGATAGTCAACAAGGCTTGAATGTATTTGCCAACAATCCTAATATACGTTTTAACCATAAAAGCAATGGTTTATAAAACATAACTTTTGATTTAAACAAAAGATTTGTTTATTCAAAGACATTGTTTATACAAGATATTTTGGCTATTCAAGACATGACATTGGTTTATACACAACATTGGTTTATACAAGACATTACTTTAGTATAAACAAGACTTTTTGTTGGTTGGTTTATGATGAGTGATTTAAATAACGAGACATGTGTAATATGATAAAAGCATGGTGGATACGCCGTTGGTACTTCCTATATATAAGTGCTTTTATTATATTACATATCGTAGTGTTAATTAAACCACTTCAAACAAAATACATGACACGACATCTTTTATACAATACAAGACAAATTTTGGTTATTTACTTAACTTTGCATCACTATTTTACGTCTTTCGATTTCCATGCGGTTTCCTCAAAAGAAACATTTTATGGTTCGTGGCTACTTTTGTATCAGTTAAAACAATTCTTAAAACACTTAAGGCCATGAAACATCATCACAAAACCTATGTTACTCACATACATTTTTATGCTAACCTATTTATTTTCACATATGTTTCAGGAGCGAACGTTTGAGGTTGATCATGCTACACATAGGACAGACTTGGGCTTTAGTGACTTAAAAGCATGAAAGACAATAATATTTATGTTTCGTTTTATGTTTAAATCATAGACAATGTAAACATTTCTATTCAATAATACAAATATTTAATTACCATGGTTGTGAAACAATAGTTCTGTTACAACACTCCCTGATGTTTCCGCCGCGGTTTGTTGTTTTACACGGTCGGGGTGTGACATATACGTATACGTATGTATATATATTTATTTCTTACGAAAGATACGACGGGTCGTATTATAATTATTCATCTACTTGTATGACGACTACTCGAAAACTGTGCAACCACATTATACTAGTCTCTAATGTGTAGTATTTATACGAACACTTGTTTACGTACACATACTTCTATGCATGACAACTAACATGACTTCATAAGTATATTTATATTTAAATATATAAATATATATGTAACACCCTACGTTTTCATTCTTAATATATTTAAAATGTTCATGTTGTATTTCCATTTTTAGAAACTTTTGTAATCTTTGTATTCATCTCCTTTGTAATCGAAATTTCGGGACTTGAATCATAATGAACCACATGTTCTATTTTATCATATCAAACTCATTTATATTCTACTTATATGATACTTTGTCCACTATACGCGTCAACGCTTGATATACTTGCAATATGTGACATACACGTGTAATACAAAAACAATATGCGATATTTATACTTGATTTTATTCAAATTATACCTGTGGATCTCTTGATACATGCTAAACATCCCTAGGAATCATTATTTGTTCTTAAAATATCAACTTATAACCCTAAATCATGATGTAAATCAAGAAAAACAAAAAATAAAATTTGCTTGCTCTGACCAGGTCCATACGGACCGCATTGGATATTCCATACGGTTCGCAAGGACCACTGGCGAGCAACAGATTCAAATTGATCGCGGGTTTACACGAATATCACCAATTCCTTCTCCTCCAATGGCCACAAAACACAATTAAAGCTCCACCAAACTTAACCTAACTCACCACTAATAAAACCCAAGCACTTCCACATCATTTTCATTTTCCAAATCCTCTCAAAGCATCCTTAATCAGCTGAAAGTTGCAAGTTCGAGCAGATTCTTTCTTCTTCACAAAAGTGAGCTTAACTCACTCAATTCTTAATGAAATCACTCCATTCTTCTTCCCACTTGCTTGGATTGACCTTGTGAACATTTCCAATGGTTTTCCATGGAAAACCAGGCCCTAGAATGTCATGAAAAATGCTCCAAAGTGGACTGTTACATTTTGATTTTACTTAAACATGTTTAAACTTTACCAAACTTGAGTCTAACTCATCTCAAACCTATGTCCTAATGCTTACAACCTCCCCTATGGTTGGTTAGGCTTAAAAACAAGCTAAGACATGTTAATTTATAGGTTAAAACCTCACAAACTTTCTGTTTTCGACAAGGGTTTACACCCACAAGTAGTGTTCAAGTTAGACTTGATGAATGTGTGATACTTGGACTAGCTTGGGCTATCCTTCATTGAATCCACACAGTACTTGATGAGTTCATTAATTTTAGTTGTTGTTATTGTTTAGTTCATGACCCTCCTTGTGTTTATAACACAAGTGTGGTGGTGAACATTTGAGGTACCTAAATGGAAGCTTGCTCTTCCTACCTCATGCATGAAATCTATGACTAAAGAGGTGCCTAATGAAGACTTTGATCTTCTACCTCATGCTTGACTTATATTCTATACATATCCAATATAATCTACATATATCTACCCATGTGACAAGACTTAATGATAACTAAATAGTTACTTGTTAAGTAACTTGGTATATCATCTATGACCGTGCACTTGTGATGATTCTAATGTATCATTGAGTCCATAAAAACACACCAAACCCTTTAGGTTTTAATAGTGTCAAGAACAAGTAATATGAGTATAAGATGATTATTTTCCGATAACTATTTTTCATGTTGTTTAATTTCCGAATCTACAACCTCCCATTACCATTCCAATACTTACACTCCTTCATTTACCCCATGTAGGGTAACCTCGGTGTTCCTCCCTTCATCCATCAACAACACTCTCGGGATTCCAAGTAGGAAAGCTTGCAAAACCGTGAGTATAGTCGATCTCGTTTTCTATTTTAACATTTTGGGTGCAACATATACAAACACAATAAAACTTGCTTACAAATTTACTCTATCCGTTATAACATGATACTTGTTTATATAGTTGAACAATGCATGCTATGTTAGGCTTGTGTTATATGCTCATTCACTTTGCTAGCCAACCTTAACAAATATAGCGCTATAGGAGTAATGTATACGTATACTTGTGGTATTGTTAAGTAAACTATTTTCACCCATTTTATAACAATGTTGGGTTATAAAAATTGCGTAGACTATGGATTGACATATGAGAGTGTAGGACCGTTCCTCGATGCTTAGGAACCTAAATTTGATATCTAACATCCATAATAGCGGAAATATTACGTCATGTTTACCAATAGACAAGATTTAATCAGTTAAACGTCAGTTTTATAGATCAAACGTTCTGGTTACAAACTGACAGAGCTTCGCCTCTGAAATGCCAAAGTTACAAGTGAGGAGGGCTAGCTAGGTTTATATAGAAGTACAAGTTCGCTCCTGAGAACCTAAGTTCGCCCGAACTTGGCCTAACATGAACATATGGGCAAACTTCTCTTCAACCTACATAAATACATTGTCCAGCTAGCCAAATCAGCTCTATACTATACATACTCGATATAAGACTAAGACATAGACATTATGCACCAACAGACTCCCCCTTGGATATAGTCTTCGTCTTGTATCAGTCTTCAAAAACTTTGTCTTCATATAAACGTTAACGCACACGACTAAAGAAGTTCTTGAATGGCTTCCTTCGACGTTCTTGCTTTGGATCAGGCGTTTGATCAGTTGGTCATTCTTAGCGAACTTTACCTTACCGCTTTTTCCATTCTTTTTGTAATCGCCTCATTTCTAGTTTCTTCTTTTACAAACTCTACTCTCTCCAGATCCCTCCACTTCGTCTGCCACATCTTTCCAGAATTGACTTCTCGTGCATAGCAAACGTTAACAACTTTCTGATACTGCATCGCCTGTACCTTTTCTCTTTCTTCAAAAACAATCTTGCTGTAGAAAAGGCATTTTATATCTTCTCTCGAGCAGTTACCCAACCACATAGGATCTAGAATCCTTATCGTCTTCCACAAACTTCTCATACCCTGATGACCCATCACTTCAACTCGTTCCTTAGCAATATCCAGATGATCTTCAAATTTTAATACTGTCACCGCTTCGCAAGTAGCTGGATCTATCTGCCACAACTTGAATAAAGGATAGAAGTTCTGTTCGATCGGCATAAGTGGCATATTCCTCATGGCTCTAGGACATTTCATAATTAATGTTATTTCCTTTTCCCCTGTAACTTATTGATCTTAACTCTTCGTCTTGGAATAAACGGCTTCTAGTGATTCCAACCTTTAACAGCTTCGTACTTAATCATCTTCCACAACAACTGATCTATTGTCTTCATACGATAAGTAACATTCACTGTTTGTACTAACTCTTCCATATCCCAGTATGGCAATGTCTTGAAATCAGCAAGATATTTGAAGTATTGCACTCCAAATTCTCTTTTGATTGCATATACGTTGAGCTCTTTAAACCATCCCCAACTCAGTATATCTCTCAAAGAAACATCTTTATTTCTGGTGAAGAATGCTAGTGGATGTTGAAACTTACGTTCACATGGCATCTCCTTGAACAGGACTTTTTCGCTTCAGCCATCTCTTCTTTGGTAATCGGTTTAGGAATCTTTCCTTCTCGTAACGCTTCAGCAACCTTATCTTTCAACTTATCTTCATTAAGCTGTTTGTACATCTCTTCAAAAGTAGGAAAACTTTCTGAATTTTGACGACGTATTTAGCTTTCTAATCTGATTCATCGTCTGAGGACCAATCATCAACTATCACTCGATTGTACTCATCAGCTTCAAACCTTCTCTCATACTGATACTCTTTCGGTTCAAATGTGTTAACATTATTAACTTCCTCAAAATCAAACTCTAAGTTATCAGCTTCAACTTTAACTAGTTTTGCCAAATCTTCTTTTGAGTAATTGTGTACAAACTCACCTTCATCCACATTGTGTTCCAACATTAGCATCAAAGGCTTCGTGGGTACTGCAGTCACAGGCATCATAGAACGATCAATGTCTAACAAATCAATATCATCTGAAGGCCCTGTCTTCCCTGACTCCCCCTGGCTTTTATCTTCCATCCTATTCGACTCATCGTTCATAGGATCAGAAAAATCAAACTCATCAGATACTTTGGCTTCATTGATCTTTAAACATGTACCTCCCTGATCAAAATCATCATCTCATTGATCATAATCATCATCATCATCACCAACATTCCAATCCTCGTAACGTTCTTCCTCTTCGTCTTCATTCTTATCTTCCTTTTCGGCTTCATCATCGTCTTTTTCTTCAGTAACAACGATAGAATCTGAAGGCTTGACAGATTCGTCAACCTTTTGAATACCAGACTCAGAAGCTTTCGAAATATCTTCAATTGGTTTTTCTGGAACATCAGAAGATTTCTCAGCAGTCTCAGAAGGTTTAGGGGCTTCACCTTCAACCTGCTTTCCTTTACCACTTTCAGCTAACTCTTTCTCAGTACGTTCTTTTTCTTCTTGACGAGACGATCGTATTCAGCAATGAAATCAATATTCAGATTGTTTGCTAACACTTTCTGCAATCTGTTGAATCTTTGATCGTTCAATGCTTGAATAGTCTTTAGATCAGCTATTTCAGTTTGCAACTTCTCATTTGCGTCTTGCAAACTCTCAATTAGTGCTTTCAAATACTCACGTTCATTTTCTAACACCTTCACTTTGTCGTCTAACATTTCTTTCTCAACAGCACTTTGATTTATCTTCTGAATAAGCTCAACTTTCTCGACTTCATTCTGTGCCACTTTTTCTTCTAACACCTTTACACGTTTCTCTAGCATCTCAACATTAGATTCTGGGAAAAATTCATCCAAGTCTTCGAGACTGATTGGACCATGTGGCATATCACCAAACAAATTTCCCCTTGGTGTCTTTGGCGTTGAATCTTTAGGTGTTGCAGTTTTCCGTGTTGACTTATTAGGCGTAGAACTTTCAGGAACAGAAGTCTTTGGAGCAATAGGAGATTCAGTGCTAGTAACTTCAACAAATCCAGACACAGGAGGTTCTTGTGTAACTCATGGCCTTTCAGCTTCAGCATGAACGATAACAGGAGGTTCTTGTGGAGGAGGTTCTTGTGTGGCTCCATTCTCCTGAGCACCAGAAGGTTCTTGTGTGGCTTCTGTGCTTTTTACCTTACTTTTGTACCTCTTGCTCACAGCTTTCTGAGCTTTCTTTGCTTTTCTTTTCCCTTTGGTATGAGGTGACCCTGTAGTCTTCTTAGAGATTTCGATTGCTGGAGACTTTGTACGCTTAGACTTTTTCTTCGGTCTACTCGTCAGATTCCTTTTCAGTGTTAGGATCAAACTCCGCATCCAATTTTCTTTCCTTTTCTGCTCTAATCTCTGTCTCAGTCATTTCTGGCTCTTTGGCAGGAACTTCTTCATCAGATTCTTCATTTTCAGAAGTAGCTGAAATCACATCATCTTGAGTCGTTTCATAGTTTCTTGACTCTCAATAACCACTGCAGCGCTCGATCCAGCAACTGTTTCAACATTTTCAGGTTCATCCTCGTCGACAAGCATAGTTTCGACTTTCTTCGCAGCACGTTTCTTTTTAGGCTTATCAGCTTCTGCCTTTAAAAGCCATTCGCTCCTTGACTTTGGTTTGAATCGTTAAACCATTCTTGCTCAGCTTTAAGCTCTTTCTCGTCATCACTACAATCCTTTCTCCACTTGTTATCAGGTGGCGAGACATAATTTGAATCTTTTATAGCTCCAAACACTAGTTTCGCAACAGGAGCTGAAGCTTGCTTTTGGAACTTGATAAGCTTCTTCACAGTCATTTCGTCAAGATGAACTAGATAAAGCAGATCATTTGGATCTCATGCAATGTTGGGATACTTCTCGTCAATCATCATCTGAACAAATCTCGGATTTAGGCATATCCTTGAATCTTCCATGTTCTTCGACATGTGAGTGAAAACCATCTTAGAACATTGAACAGCTTCTTCAGAATAAGCGCCGTTGCCATGCTAGCCAAATAGTCTTGAACATCATCTAATCCGGCTTTACAATGGTTGAATGTATGAATTAGCGCATGCATCAAAAGCTTGTAGGGGTTTGGCACTTCCCCTTTCTTCAACGTCGGTTTCTTCACACTCCCCTTATAACCCATACGGAAGAAACAACCACATACCACCTTCTCGTCTAAATGAATCGGATCGTCTTCATTATCTTTGAACTGCAGAATCCGTTGAATATCATCTTCGGTAACTGTAATCGGTTTAACTTCACTGCCGACTTGCACAGATGAAGTGATCGTCTTCTCATCTTAGCTTAAACTTGCGTTCATTAAGAAGTGAACGATATGTGATCGATATGATACGGTGCGTTCTATAATAGCTCAGCGAATTTGGATTTCCTCGAGAAACTTCAATATACTGTCGTACTCCTTCAGTGACGGGCAAATAGATTTGTCAAGCGTAATGCATGTATTGTGAATTTTAGAGAACTCAACAGAGATTACACGCGCTGGTACCTATGCCTGAAAAATGATGCAAAACAATTAGCACGCTTTTCGAGAAAAATTTCACAAAAATTTTCTAACGTGTATATAAAGTTTGGGCGAACTTGATATATATGTTATAACAATCTGTTTTAACTAAGTTCGCCCGAACATGTTCAAAACACATGTTCAGTATATAAGTTCGGGCGAACTTATACATACAACAACACATCAGACTTTCAAACCTAAGTTCGGTCGAACTTGTTTGCACCAGTTTGATAAGTTCTTTTGATGTAAGTTCGGTCAAACATCCATTTAAGTCTTTCAAATACAAATTATCAAGTTCGGTCGAAGATATTAAGATTTCATTTACTCATATTGTAGACAAGTCCGGTCGAACTTGACAATAAGTTCGGCCGAACTTGTCGTCTTCTCCAAAGACCAACTTGTTCAAAACAGTTAAACCGCTGTTTCACTTTAATCAAAACATATTATACGATCGATTTTATGTGTAGATTAAGGATCTATGTTCAATTTTAACCAACACCTCCTAGATCTATCAGATTTTTAAGTTTTTTATCAAGTTTCTTTCATTAATGGTCCAAACACAGTCCAATGATCAATTCTCACCTCAGCCATGATAATTGGTGTGCTAATCACCAAAAACCGGCTCAATTTGGACAGCGTAACGGTGTGAAAATGCCAAAATCGTTCAAATTCTCTCAAAGCTCAAGTTCGCTCAGAGAGTGTGTTTGCTGATAAGTGAGTTCGGCCAAACTTGATTGGTATTTATACCAAGTCAAGTTCGAGCGAACTTGCTAAGCCCAATTATGAAAGCCCAGTTAAGTTTGGGCGAACTTAACAATAAAACAACACAGCCATCTGCAAGTTCGGTCGAACTTGATATTTGTTAAACTTGATTTGTTTAGCAAGTTCGGCCGAACTTGCCAAATCACAATTTTGAACTTTTTCAAATTTTTATTTTTGACCCCTGAACTTTCCAACCTTTTACCAGTTATGAAAATCCACTCAGTTGACCAAGTCCAAGCTAATGACCTTGGTAAACCAATTTGTCTGCCGAGTCCAAGTTAATGACCCCAGTTTGACCCGTTACGAACAAACTGTTGATATTTTTAAAATCAAAGTTTCAAATTAATGAACTTTTCATCATTTTGACTTTTTAGATTAACAGATTAGCTCCCAGCCTGTTGTCAAAGAGATTCCCACCAGTTCTAGCACCTTACCAGACTTCGAAGATCCGTTCTCCAACATTGTTTTGCTGAAAACAATGTAGAAATAAAATCTTTTTGTATTTTTGTAAGTTTATGCTAAAACTCACAGAAAATCTTTTTGATTTTAATCTGTAAAGATGAAATACAATGTAATAAGCAATGTAAACTATGTACAAACATATTTACAGACATATTTTTGTGAATTCGTGTCTAAGGATCATATCAGTTGATTGAGACATATCACCAGTACCGTTGACCTTTAGCAGACTTTAAGTTTTACACTTGTTTACTTAGATTGTCGATATGTTTATCCACTTAAGCTTTAACACATTTTTCAACTGTTTCAAGATATGTTTTGGTAGAATTCAGGAAACTTGACTTATCTGTGGTTCCCACTTCTTGAATATACTCCTGTATCTAGATTCCCTAGGTTTCATCTTATAGTTGAATATAGCGTAACTGATACCTGTATCAGGGTTATGCGAGACCTTGAGAGCTCAGGTTAGTACTACCATACAGACAAAGAGATGAAGGCTCGTCTTTAAGGTGTGTTCCACTTAAGGAATCTTTTTAGCAATGCAAATGATTAGATCTTTCGATTCTTTTCAATACTGCATGTAGTTTGGAGGTTTATAGCGAAAGTATTATAGAAGTTCTAGGCCATTGCTTCCGCAAAATCAAAAGAACTTGTATAATACCCCAGATATCAACTGTCTATAAAGACCTCGTATCTCAGAATCAGGCAATCTTTCAAACGAAATTTCGGAGTACTAAGTCCATATATCCAAGATGTGTTAATCCACAAGATTAAGCAATTGTAAAATTTAGTTTATATCTCGAAAACAGTTTACTGAACGTGTTAAGCCTATCAACACATCCACAGTAAGACTCGTTTATCACTTTTAAAACTTTACATTTCTTTAGCATACTGTGATAGTCCACTGATGTAATATCATTTCCTTTTATGACACTGAATTCTTTTTGTCTTTTTCAATGTTTTTGTATATTATGAATTTTTATATGTTTTTTTGGATTTTTTAAAATTTTCGAATGTTTTTGTATTTTCTCTAACATTTCTTCCCCTAAAATCAAAAACATCTTTTTCGGATTTTAGTTTTTAACAAAAATTCTAAAGTACAAAACTATTTACAAACCAATGTGGATCACGCGAACTCGTCGTCTGATCTGTATTCAACCTCAGCATCCGCACCTGTCAACAAATTTTTCATACCATTAATTCTCAGCAAGTATTTAAACCGTGACAAAGAAAATGGTTTGGTATAAAAATCAGCCTTTTGTTTGTCGGTGTGGATTTTTTCTATTCGCACCAATTTCTTTTTGTAGCAATCACAAATGAAATGATAATGAATTTCAATGTGTTTTGTGCGTGAGTGATGAACCAGATTTTTAGTTATATCTATGGCTGCCTTGTTATCAACATACAGCGGAGTGTCTAGTAATTGCAGACCATAGTCTCTCATCTGCTGTTGAATCCACAGAATCTGTGAACAACAGATGCAGGCCGAGATATACTCAGCTTCACAGGTAGAGAGAGCGACCGTAGTCTGTTTCTTACACTGCCAGGTTACCATTCTTGTTCCGAAGAACTGGCATCCCATTGTAGTTGATTTTGAGTTCAAGTTATCTACACAAAAATCAGAATCAGCATAGCCTGTGAGGTCAAAATTGTCGTTCTTCGGGTACCACAAGCCGATGCTTGGGCATCCTTTCAGATATCTGAAGATACGCTTCACGATCTACATGTGTAAGATCCTCGGGCCTGACTGATATCTGGCGCACAGGCAGGTTGGATACATAATATCTGGGTGCGATGCCGTCAGATACATCAGTGATCCAATCATCGATCTGTATAACGTCTCGTCAACTTTGGCTCCAGCCTCGTCAACGCAAATGCCGTGGTTGAGAGCAAGAGGCGTAGATAGAGGCTTCAAGCTTTCCATTCCAAACTTCTTCAAGATGTCGTGAACATACTCTAATGAATGAAAATACTATCCGGAAGCTGATCTACTTGCAAACCAAGAAAGAACTTCATTTCGCCTATCGAGGACATTTCGAATTTCTTTTATGATTCCCTTAAATTCTGTGCGGAGACTATCATTTGTAGATCCAAAGATGATGTCGTCAACGTAGATTTGAACTATAATCGGATGGCCATCAACTTCTCTGGTGAAAAGAGTACTATCCGTAGTTCCTCTGATAAAGCCGTCTCTGATGAGATGTTGCGATAACATCTCGTACCAAGCTCTCAGGGCTTGGTGTAGTCCATAAAGTGCTTTATCCAGTAGGTACACTTTCTTCTTGTTAAGTTGATCGACAAACCCCGGTGGTTGTCCAACGTACACCTTCACCTTAAATCCTTTCCATGATGCGAAAACTAGAAAAATTCGAATAGATTCCAATCGAGCTACAGGTGCATAGACTTCCATGTAGTCTATCCCTTCCTGCTGGTGAAATCCCTTGACAACAAGCCTAGCTTTGTTACGAACAATAACTCCTCTATCATCACGTTTACACTTAAAGACCCATTTTGTATCAATCGCTTTCTGATTTTCTGGTAGGTCTTCAAGCTTCCACACACCCAACTTCTCAAACTGCAATAATTCTTCTTGCATTGCTTGTACCCAATTTTCATCTGCTAAAGCTTCATTAATTGTCTTTGGCTCAATCTGAGAGATGAAACTGAATAGAAGCAATAATTCTGGGTTGTAGCAACGTGTGTGTAGAAACAACGGAGTGCTTTATTAATTTGCCCTCGAGTTCTAACCCCAGTTTCAAGTTCTTCGATAATATTTGTTGACGGATGATATATGATCACGACAATTCTTCACTTGTAACATCTACTGAGTTTGGCTGATTCGTGATGTTGAGATCAACAACCAATTCAACGTTTGGAGAGCTTGATGAAGCTTCATTTCTGTTGTTCGGGGCTGCAGATTGATTAAGAAGACTTGTTATCTGCTCCACTTCTTCATCTGAAGAAGATAATTCCCCATCAGCATAAAATGTTGGTGCTTCATCTAAGTCAAAATTTTGATTCTGAGGCATACTTGGCTCCGTTTTTGTATTCATTGGTTCAGTAGAGGCAGTTGGAGGAGTAGCAGGTGTTGATAATGTTTCAGAAACATTTTCAGTTGGAACACCATTATTGCTTGAACTTGCGCCATAAGAAGATGGATCCAACGTGGGTTAATTAACCACAATTGGTCGAACAATTTGTTGTTAATTTGCTGACTGGTGAAGGTAGTATAACGCTGCAATATCTTCATTAGTCGGTTTATCGGGCAAGTCAAATGACTTCCAAAGATCTTGATAGTTAAACAGCCACGCGTCTCCTTTCCTTTGAATAAGATCCGTGTAGTTGAAATAATCCACGTGATGTGCTTCAAAAACCTTTCTCAATGAAGGAACATATACTCTTCTAAATGAACTCGCATATCCGATAAAGAAACCTTTAAGAGATTTAGCTCCAAATTTGCCATCTTGGTCTATTACGGTACATGGTGCAGCGAATGGTTATAAGAACTTCAAATTTGGCTTTCGTCGATTTATCATCTCAAAACATGTTTTCTTTGTTGGTTTGACAATGAGAACCCTGTTTAGCGTGTAGCAAGCCGCAGCAACCGTTTCACTCCAGAAGCTGATAGGAAGTTTAGAATCTGCAAGCATGGTTCGCCCAGTTTCAATCAAAGTTCTATTTTCCATTCAGCTACTCCGTTTTGATGTGGAGTATAGGGAGCACTAAACTCGTGCAGAATCCCTTTTACGTTGCAGAATTCCATCATTTCGTTATTCTTAAACTCTGTGCCGTTGTCACTTCTAATGCGTCTGACCGGCAGATGATAAAGATTCTCGAGTTTCTTGAATAGAATAACCTAGTTCTCGAACGTTTCATCTTTTAATTCTTTAAAGAATACCCACGAATATCTCGAATAGTCATCTGTCACGACCAAGCAATATAAGTCTCATGAGATGCTTCGAACATTTACAGGACTAAATAAGTCCATGTGGAGACGTTCTAATGGCAACTTGATTGAGTTTAGAATTTTCTTCGGATGAGATTTCTTGATTTGTTTTCCCTTTTTGCATTCCAAGCAATGATCAGACATGTGAAAACTTCGTAGATTTACGCCTTCTACAAGATCATTATGAACCAAGAAATTCATTTTTCGCAAATGAATATGCCCCATCTTACGATGCCAAAGAATAGAATCTTTTTCGGTAGCCTTTGACACAAAACATTGTGCTGATGTTAATGAAGTAGTTGCAACACCCATATCAAGAACATATAAATCATTCTCTCGAGGTGCTCGCATCAGAATCCACTCATCTGGTATTTTGAATCCTGGCTTCATGATAATACACTCTTTGTCGATGAAATGGATTCTGAATTTCTTGTCACAAATCTGCGATATACTCAGAAGATTGTTCTCAAGTTCTGCAATATAGTTCACACGATCAAATGAAACTACGCCATTGGAGAGTTTTCCCTCGGCGACTATCCTTACTACTTAATTTCCTGCAAATCCAACATATCCACCATTGATAGCTTTAATGTCGAATAGCCACGCCTTCATTCCCGTCATGTGCCTGGACGCTCCACTATCCAAAATCCACTTTGAAAGTACGGATCTCTGGAGTCCCTGCACATTTTAACAAACTATTTAAAAAGCGAGACCCAAGCCTTTTTGGCTTGGGTTGAATTGGATAATCATCATCAAAATCAAATTCACATTCATTTGCATAATCGAATTCTTCATCTGAGTTTTTTGTTATGTTTATGTTTGAAAACTTTATCGTCTTTTTATCTTTTGAATTATTACCACTTGTATTTTTGACAGTTTCGGATGTGGTTCAAATTATGATTTTAGATTTTGATTCTTTCTTGCTATCACTAGTCTTAACAGGATCAGACTTAGTGATTTCAGGTTTAGATTCTTTCGTGTTATCAGTCTTTACCAGCTCAGACTTAATAACACCAGATGTTGTTGACCTTTTCTTGGTAATCCAGGCTTGAGATTTGATATTAGCCTTCTTGATATAAAAATTTGTTTTCATTTGCCCTAGAAGTTTCTCCATTTTCGAAAGTAGAATTCTAAAACATCTTTTCTATTTTAGGTTTAACTTCTGGCAAAGATTCATTTCTTTTCAAAATCTTGATTGGTTTTTCAAACTCTGGATACCTTGGTTTTACAACATTTGATTCTCTTCTTCGAGGATAAACCGGTTTTGATTTCAGACATTGTCGTGCAATATGACCCATTTCATTGCACTTGAAACATGTCCTATAATCAAGTGGATGTCCTTAAGTGGGTGGTTTTTTCCCACTTGATGTTTTGGCACCACTTGTAACCTTGGCTTTATCTCGAATTTCTTTCTCCTTTTTAAACTCATCATTTGATTGTATACCAATCAAACTCTCTTCGTGAACCGTGTTAGTCCCATACACAAAATTCATGTTTTTGTTTTTATATTCATGAAATGATGACACTTTCTTTATTGGTTCATCTGATTCTTCTAGACCCAACCCTTAATTTTGTACATTACAATATTAGGATCATCACTTATACCATCCTCTGACGACTTATCGTCATTTTCAGACTGTGAATCGGAATTCTTTGAACTCGACTCGGCGCTTTTGAAGCTGCCGTCATCAGAATCACTTAGAACATTTTCAACCACTTTGTTAACCACAACATTGTTATCAACATCAGATTTAGCATAGATTATATCAATATTCTCTGGCAACACATCTTTTTTCTCAGAAAGTAACTCAACATTGAGTGCCTTATCCATCCCGTCTACGGTTTTGCGACAGTACTTCTCGCAAAGGGGTGGAGGAACATTGCTATATTCTTTGCCAGTTTTCTTTTTAGGTTTTTCTTCCGATGAGATTGTCGGAAGAATGTGATCAATAACATATGCATTTATGGTATAACTTTTCAACAACTGTTGAACTCTTTCAGTTTCAATTGTCATATCATGAAGTTTTTGTTTGGGTTCAGCAATGGTGTTAATATAAATGTTAATTGCCCTTTGTTTATCCATTACTGTTCCACTCAACATCCTTATTTTATCATGTTGTTCGATGTTATTTTTGTCAAGTCTGCCATAATCATTTTTCATTTTATCATACGCTTCTTTTATTGTGCGATAATCGTATTTCAATAATTCGTTATGCACATTGTTTTCAGCAATGATCTTTGCTTTTTCGGCACATTCGACACAAGGTTCAGTACATTTTGTACAAGGTTTCTCAACCTCAACAACTTTTACTTTGACAACTTCTTTCTCGATAATTTTTACCTCTGGACCTACCATGGTTAAATTTGCCATCAAAGCTTTATCTGCCATGTCCTTGAGGTCTTCGACTTTCATTTCTTGAGTGAGGTCAATGATCACTTCATCAATCTTTTTCTCCTCAACCACTTGTTCTTTCGAGCTTCCATCAAAATGACCTGCAAAACTGTCACAAGAATTAGAGGATAAAATTCCTTGTCTCTGCATATGGATATATTCCTCTTTTTCATGCTGTTGATGCAAGTATTGTTCCAGACGAGCTTGTTCGAAAGCTGCTACTTCAGCTGCTGCCGCTGTTTCCTCTACAGAATTATCTTCAACTATCTCCACCATTAAAGCAACTCCGGTCTTTTTCCCAATGTAAGAGTTACAATCAAAACCATCATCTTCACTGGATGCCACCATAGCCTTCTCAGTGGTGCTATTGTCAGGCTTTTCTTGGATTCAACCTGAGTTTTCTTCGGAAATAGTTTATATTGTCAGGCTTTTCATAATCTTCTCAGTGGTGCTATTGTCAGGCTTTTCATAATCTTCTGCGGTCATCTCAGGGTTTTCGATCTTACCGGCAACAAGACATTCATAAGATTCTAATACGGTAGCGAGTAGTGACATATGTTGTTTTGCAACTTGTTCTGAAACAACATTGTTCAAATTCACTGCGATGTTGCATTTGTATACAGTTGGATCAGAACTTTGTTGTTGATTCTGATTCGCTTGGCTTTGATAAGTTGAATTTGAACCAGCAGTGTTTGAGTAAGAACTTTGAGGACTCTGATCATACTGAGGCTGTGATTGATTCTGATTCTGTGGAGAAGCATTTATGTTTGCACTAAAAGCCGTCTGAATTTTAGGACTCGAAACGCTATCTAGCATTCCGGCTTTGTAATACAAACCAACGTCTTGAACAACATTAGCGTTTTTTTACTTCTCCATCTTCAGAAGTTCCATTCGTGGCCTTCAAGTTTATCGATAAACGTTGACAATTTGAAAAATTCCCACTTATCACTGTTCTTCAGAACCATCAAATACGTAGTCCATTCACCCTCTGGTAGTGCGTCAGCAAGTTTGTCGATGTATTCTTGTTCTGTCTTTTAGAGGCCGTGTCTTCGCATTTGCACTTTAAGATGACAAAATGCTCGATCATTTGCTTTATGGTCTCATTCTTAAGCATAGTGAAGATATCGAACTCTTTCAGAATAAGTGCTTTTTTGCTTTTGATCATTTCGGTGCTACCTAGATACTTCTTCTGTAATGACAACCAAAGATCTCTTGCAGTAGTATACTCTAGTAGCAAAATCAGGATATCTTCTTTGACAGACTGTTGGATGAGACTGATCATCTTTTTCTCGGCGGTATATTCTTCTTTCTGAACTATCGAGTAGTTGTACTTTTCAGGAACTGCATGGCTTGAACCCAATAAGTAAACTTCTCTTTCCGTGCTTCGTACTCGTCTATGCTCATCAGCTCGGGCGCTTTGACAGTCGTTCCCATTTCATTATCAAGATTGACTTGATTGATCAGATTGGCATTTGACGAACTAGCTCCGGACATAAAAGCTCTTAGTTGATCCTCCATTGTGAATAACCAAACGTGTACTCTGAAAATTTTTCAAAAACATTGAAAACAATTAGACCTACTACAAGTTCGGTCGAACTTGTAGCAACAAATGAAGAATTCTCAGCTTTTCTAACAATTTCGGTCGAACTTGCTAGATTTGTTTTGAAAACTTTGCTTAAAGTTCGGTCGAACTTGAGACACAAATCCTACAGAACTTCGGGCGAACTTATCTTCAAGAATTTGATAAAAATCTAGGAAGTTCGGGCGAACTTACTTAAAGTTTCTTTGAAATTTACACAAGTTCGGTCGAACTTGATGTAACATCAATGAAAAATTGTGTAACTTCGAGCGAACTTAGCTGAAATTTGTTCAAAAGCTACTCAAGTTCGGTCGAATTTGCTAAAAAATCACTTGAAAAGTGATGTTTTAGTATAAGTTCGACCTAACATGGCCAGAAGTTTGATCCTTGGGGTTTTCAAAAACATGGTTTTTTTTCAAAGATTTTACAGGAATTCAGTTGAATTTGGTCCCCAATCTTTCAAGGGTTTATCTTTGTTGTATTTTACATGATATATTCAAAATTCATAAGATTTTGACCGTGAATTCTTCATTTTATGTTCAAAAGTTAAGAAAAAAGAATAATGGAGTAGAAATAGAGGTGTTCTTGTCTTGATACTATCAAATCAGGGTGTTCTAGCTCTGATACCACTCCTCGATGCTTAGGAACCTAAATTTGATATCTAACGTCCATAATAGCGGAAATATTACATCATGTTTACCAATAGACAAGATTTAATCAGTTAACGTCAGTTTTATAGATCAAACGTTCTGGTTACAAACTGACAGAGCTTCGCCTCTGAAATGCCAAAGTTACAAATGAGGAGGGCTAGCTAGGTTTATATAGAAATACAAGTTCGCTCCTGAGAACCTAAGTTCGCCCGACTTGACATAGCAAGTTCGGCCGAACTTGTCCTAACATGAACATATGGGCGAACTTGTCTTCAACCTACATAAATACATTGTTCAGCTAGCCAAATCAGCTCTATACTATACAGACCTGATATAAGACTAAGACATAGACATTATGCACCAACAAAGAGCACATGTTTAGTATGTTATGACAATTAAATACAATGTTGCCATGTTGGGTATGAGACAAACTTTATTCACTATTAAGCTATGTAACAAACTTGTATACTCGCCAACTTTTGTTGATATATATTATTTTAATGCATGCTGCAGGAAACTAAGTTGATGCCGTTGAAGAAATACATTTGGGTGGATTGGATACACACCTAGTTTTAATTTCATGTATTTTGTTCTATGTTGTTTTGTCATTTGAAACTTGTCGTATTTCCATTTCGAACCGTTGTATTACCAATTTAGTATCAATGAAATTTTGCATTATTAACAATTGTCGTAAAGTAGTGTTATGAGGTTTTGAGCAATTTGTTCGCCTCATCCCGATGTTTCCGCCATCGGTTGGGGTGTGACAGATTGGTATCAGAACCATAACTATAGGGAATTAGGAAAATTGCCATGCTCTTGACCTAGTCTATAGTTTAAGTGTCCGATTTGACCATTCTTTATTCATGCTTAAAATGTTAATTCTTCCTACTTTGCTTCTATCTCTTCTTTTGTCTAAATATTACAATGTGTCTTTCCTAAGACATCTTTCACAAATTACACACTTGATGACACACTTATTACATCAACCAGACGATTTGCACCAAGATAGGCCCTATGGCCCGCAATTCTTGGTGAAATACCTCATTCCATGTTTATGATTTTTACACGAAGTTACGCCATCAAGCTAGGAGTGAAATCCACATCTTGATGGAAACTTCCCTTTCAAACTCTAGTGGACCCTTACCAATGAGTCGGAATTCACTCCTCGTTTGGTAAGTAACAACCACATTTAGGGTATGATGTTATCAAGTTAGGGGTGAAACCCGCACCTTATTAACTAGTCCCATTCCTCGATTTTCAATCTCGCCAAAGTCTGGAACTTTCGATCGACTAGGGACATGTAGTAACTGGAAGAGTGAATACCGTTAGTTGCTTCTTGATGAGAGTATTCTACCTATTAGGCCAAAGCATGCATCCCTAACTCGAAAGGATTTTCGATTCACTTTGGAATAGTCGATGTTTCTCTACCCGAAACATTCCAATGTTTTATTGAGCCTATCTTTTATGCTAATTCAATTTCAATGTGTTTTATACTTTGAACATTACGAGCTTCGATTCACTTACACAAGTTGGACTTATCTCGCAATCTCAAACAATAATAATCCTCGTGAACGAACTAAATTTATGTAACACCCCAAATCGCGTAAAGCAACACGCGGCGGAAACACTTGGGGAGTCACGTTACAAATTGTTTCGCCACACATGGTTTTAACGTTTTTTATTGATATATCAAATTTACAATTGTCTTGGAATAACGAAATTAAAATACAATCAAATTGTCTTCTAAATTTTAGTGTCACTAAGGCACGCATCCATCCTATGTGTAGGAAGCAGCGACAATCATCATATATGTAAACCTGAAACATATGTGAAAATAGGTACGTCGGCATAAAAATGCATGTGAGTAACATAGGTTTGTGATGATGATTCATGGCTTTAGATGTTTTAAGAAAAGAACATATGTTTTCAAAAGTAGCCATGAATCCTTGCAAAAGTTTATTATCTAAATACTTTGCTTTTTGATAAAGAGTGTTTGTAATATATGTACGGAACATACTTTTTGTTTTGAAATAACAATATAGGTAGTATATCAAACTATATACCTTAGTTTTGAAATTAGTTGAATTACTAGTATATTAAAATATACTTTTGAAAAGCTAGATTTGGTAGTATATAAAATATACTTTGGTTTGAGAACAAGTGAATCGATAGTATATCAAAATATACTTTGGTAAACAATAGGAGTATCGATAGTATATCAAAATATACTTTTGCTTAAGAACAAGAGCTTCGGTAGTATATCAATTACTTTGGTAAATAATAACACGTTGATAGCAAATAAAACTAAGCTTTGGAAGTATATCGAAATACACTTAATTGTGATTTGGGAGTATATCAAAATATACTTTGGTTTAGAGAAATCAATAAAAGATAAGTTTTTATGGCTTAGTTAGAAAACCTTTGTAAAACATACATTGTGTCGGTTGGCAATACATTCAAACCTGAGTATAGCAGACTATACTTTGGTGACTATATATTTACCACGAAGGCAAAATCTATTTGGTTTAAACTTGGTTTCTGACATTCCATACAACAAGAATGGGGTGTCAAATCCTATAGCGCTATATCGTACTACCAATCCGCTTGATCATTGTTAATGAATGTATAAAAGAAATATGAACCAACAATAGTCTCACAAACTTTGAAAATCGTTATTCAAGTCATAGGTAACAGTTTCAAATCGTTAATGGATATAGTACTATGTATACGAAATCATAAAGCTTTGAAAACGTGAAAATAGTGAGTAGGCACATATGAATCACCCCAAAACATTTGAAAAACGTAAAAGAGGGGACTATGTACTCACATAGTGTTGCAAAATATCCTTTAATCAAAGATTAAACAAGCTCAAATGTCCGAGAAGTCAAACGTGTCCTAGAATCGGATAACTATGTAAATATCAGGACATTAATAGACAGATCGGATAGAACGAGGTCTTGTAAACCAAATGAGTGTTGGTACTCATATGAAATGGTTTGCAAAGTCCACATACTGATTTGAAAAGATTCCTAAGTGCTTTTGACCCGTTATGGCTCGTTAAGGTAGTTTACGCTACTTTAACGGATCATTTACGTACAAACGTTCTCGGATGGTTATATGTGTTATGATAAGTCTAATATGCCAAAATAAGTTTAATATAGTTCCAACATCAGTTTATATGTCAAAACATTGGTCACACATGCTTAAATTTGATTTATACGCAAAAAGGGCAATTTGGTCATTTATAGGGCATAATAGACGGCTTAACATAACACTAAGCAAACATCGTGACCATAAGGTATAACCTCAGAAGGTTATTCCCTATACAACTATGGTCACATATATGTGTTTGGTCGGATCCTAAGATAGACCAAACGGGCCGGATTTGAAAGTCAAAGCGGTGGTCAAGACCGCTCGACTTACGACCCTAAATAAGCACTAAACTAAAAGTGACGAGTTAAACATGTCTAACAAGGTTTATAAAACTGATTTGGTATCAAAACAAAGGGTTTTGATACCCGAAAATAGTTCCGTCGTATAATGCGCATTTGCGCATTATTGGCCGAAACATTGACTCGTTACTTCGACTAGTAAACGTGGTAATCAGTAGGCACGATCGCTAAGGATCATAACTATCGTGATTACGATCACGTTTCAAAGTCCAACTGGACTTTGCTTTGAACAATTAATGGTCAAAGCTGAAAGTCAAACACTGTTTGACTTTTAGCTTGAAATAGCTAAAATGAATGAACAAGGCTAAGTTAGAACACTTACTTGTGCTCAAGGCAGCCAAGGATGAAGAAAAAGACTTAGAAACTCAACTGGGAGACCTCCAACAAAGTGGGAGTTCTCCTATTAGAGTTATAGAGAGAAAGGGTAGGAATGAGCAAAGAATTTGGTTGAAGATCAAGGGTATTTATAGTTTTCTTGAAGCCACAAGATCATTCCCAGTGTTAGGAGATGTTGTAGGATCATTACAAGTGTTTAGTGAGGTGTTGTAACCAGGAGAAGTGTCGCAAAAACGAGCTATAGGTGTCAAGTCAAATGAACAAGAAGCTGCCAGGTATCTGCTGTAACTGGGCATCCCCGTGCGTCACGGGAGATCTTGGGGGGTCTCTCGCGTGGCGCTGGGATTGCTAAGTTTCAGAATTTGCAGAATACTGCAGCCTAAAACTTGTTTTTCGACGCGTTTTGGCACTTTTAACACCCCTTAACCCCATTTTTAAGCTTTACAAGGAAGATAAAGCATAGGGAAATTGAAAATGCTCGGAAACTTTTCGGATGTCGGTTCGTTCGGTCGTACGGTTGCGGTTTTCGGTTAATACGACGAAAATCATAACGACCGCGCAAATGACCGTAAACGCGTAACGATTGACATTTTTTCATTCAAATCACTAAAATGCAAGATTTTAATGATTACAAATAATGTTTTTTGGATGTGCGTACACGTTCCGGATAACGATATACGCGAATCGATATAGTTTCGCAAAATTTGCAAAATATCCCCTGAGCTTGAATAAACTTGTTTTTGCCATACCGAAGCCCTCAAAACTTATTTCTAAGTTTTGTAAAGGGTATTTAGGGTATGTTTAGCTTATGTCATCGTTCCGGAGTGTACGTCGTGTTAAACTAATTACGTTTGCGTAATAGTTTGCGATTTCACTTCCAGAAGCGATTCGAAAGATCGAAATTGTACAAGGACTGAAATGTACGAATGTCACATGTAATTATACAATTGTCGGGAATAAAACACAAGATCTCATTGGATTCAAAATTGTTCGGAATTGTACGATGGTTGAAAAGGCACAGATGTTACAATTTACAATCTTTCATGTCAATATTTGTGATTATACAATGTGAATTCTTGTTTTGCCAATGCAAACTATTTGAAACTAGGTGCCACACGTTACATGCTAAATTATGTAAAGTGACTTTTCTCAAAAACATTATGATCAAGTCTCATCTGTTATCATCACCCTTGTAGATGTCTTCCAACCGCCTTTCCAACTCCAAGAGGAACTCAAAGTCAAGCTCTAGCAAGAAGAAATTACTTGCGTTCATGGCTAAGCAAATGGCTCAAGTCATTCCTGACATTGTGAGCAAGGTTACCCCTACTGCCGCCAACTCGTCTGTCAACTCCAAACCTGACCAGCCTAAGCCTACATCTTTCAACTACAAGCACTTTATCGCTTGCAACCCTAGTCCATTCACTGGCAACGAGGGTGTCACCGCTATGCTCGAATGGTTTGAGAGCATCGAATTGACATTCATCAACAGTGATTGTCCTGAGCACCTTAAAACCCGAAGCACAACGGGCGTCTTCCAGTCTCGAGCTCTCGAGTGGTGGACAAACGAGCGTAACATCCGCTCCAATGAAGAAGCATATGCTCCCCTTGGATCAAGGTTAGGGAAATGATGATGTTGGGGTTTTTTCCTCCACATGAACAAGAAAAGCTTGAGGATGAATTTTGGCACCTCAGACAAGTGGGTGACGATAACCTTGGTTACACCACCCGCTTCAAACAATTAAGCATCATCGTTCCCCATCTCGTGAACATGCCTATACGTGCCATTAAGAAATACCTCAACGGCCTTCAGTTTGCCATACGTGATGCTATTCAAGCCTCGAAACCAGATAACATCGAACTATGTTACCACCTAGCCGCTGAAATCAATGATAATCGCGTGCGTAATAAAACCAAACCCTCCATCACCACCAAGTCTGCCAACAAAGCCACCACCAAACCCAGTGAACCCAAGTCTCAACCGCGAAACAACAATGGCAAGAAATGAAAGTTTCAAAACCAAAGTTGCAACGCAATTACACCAGCTGCAAACCCAAATCCCCCTCAACAACCTGCAAGAAAACCATACGTTGGAAATCATCCCAAGTGTACCATATGCCATCACCATCACCCAGTCAACATCGCATGCCGTCATTGCACAAATTGCAATCGCTTTGGGCATGTGACTGCCGCTTGCCGAAGTGGTCCTACACCACAAGGCAACCAAAACCAGCAACCTCCCCAAAACCAAAACCGTCATGCCCCTGCCAACGACGTCTGAGCCTTCTTCAAGTGCGGTGATCCAAACCACCTTCGACCTCGATGCCCTCAAAACAATCATGAGCAACAACAATAGGCTCCTCGTGGTCGCGCTTTCAACATCAATGTAAACCAAGCGCAACACGACAATGAAGTCGTGAACGGAACGTTTCTTGTAAATGGTTTATATACTTCTTTACTATTTGATACTGGTGCGAATAAAAGTTTTGTATTCGTAGAATTCCAACCAATGCTAAAATGTACGCGTTCTAAACTTCCGAAATCCTTCACCGTCGAAGTTGCCAATGGCAAGTCTATAACCGTGGATTCTGTCATTCGCGATTGTTTTCTCACTCTTAATAACATTGCGTTCTCTATCGATCACATACCTATGCATTTGGGTAATTTCGATATCATAGTAGGTATGGATTGGCTTCGTGAAAACCATGCTGAAATCGCTTGCCACGAAAGTTTGTTCGATTGCATCTTCCGACTGGTGACACTTTGCACGTCTATGGAGAAAGATCCTCAAAAGGTCTCAAACTCATGTCATGCACCCAAGCGAACAAGTACTTACGTAAGGAGGACTTTTCCTTTTTAGCCCACGTCGTGGAAGAAAAAGGCAAGGGAAAGATGTAAGTGATGTCCCAGTGGTGTGTGATTTTCCGGACGTTTTTCCCGAAGACCTTCCCGGTCCTCCTCCTCCCCATTCAGTTGACTTCCGTATCAATCTCATACCTGGTGCTGCGCCTGTCGCTAATTCTCCTTATCGCCTAGCACCCTCGGAAATGCAAGAGCTATCTAGCCAACTTCAAAAACTTCTTGATAAAGGCTTTATACACCCTAGTACTTCTCCTTGGGGTGCTCCCGTTTTATTCATCAAAAAGAAGGATGGTTCGTTTAGGATGTGTATTGATTATCGTGAGATCAACAAACTCATCGTCAAAAACCGCTATCCTCTTCCCCGCATCGACGACCTTTTTGATCAACTCCAAGGCGCAACTTGTTTTTCCAAAATTGATATTCGTTCTGGTTACCATCAACTTCGAGTCCTCGAAGAAGATATCCCTAAAACCATTTTTCGTACTAGATACGGTCGCTACAATTTCGTAGTTGTGCCATTCGGTTTAACGAATGCACCCGCGGTCTTCATGGACTTAATGAATCGGGTGTGTAAGTTATACTTGGATCGCTTTGTGATCGTATTCATAGACGATATTCTCATATATTCCAAGACTCAAGACGAACACGAACGACATTTGCGTCTTATCCTTGAACTTTTTCAACATGAAAAGCTATACGTCATATTCTCCAAGTGTGAATTTTGGCTAACAGAAGTCCAATTTCTCGGTCATGCTGTGAACGAGAGAGGCATTCACATCGATCCCGCAAAGATCGAAGCTGTAAAGAATTGGATCGCTCCTAAGTCACCTTCTGAAATCCGTTCTTTCCTTGGTCTAGCTAGTTATTACCGCCGCTTCATTTAGAACTTTTCAAAAGTCGCCGTCCCTCTCACGTCTTTGACCCAAAAAGATAAACCTTTTATTTGGGGTCCCGAACAAGAGGAGTCTTTCCAAACACTCAAGGACATGCTTTGTAATGCTCCTATCCTCGCTCCTCCTGATGGAAACGACGATTTTGTCATGTATTGTGATGCTTCAAACTGAGGTCTTGGTTGCGTTCTTAGGTAACGGGACAAGGTTATCGCTTACGCTTCAAGACAACTCAAGATTCATGAGAAAAACTACACTACGCACGACCTTGAACTAGGTGCGGTTGTTTTTGCATTGAAGATATGGCGACACTACCTTCATGGTACCAAGTGTGTGGTCTTCACCAACCATAAGAGCCTTCAGCACATCTTCAATCAAAAAGAACTCAACATGCGTCAACGCCGGTGGGTGGAGTTGCTCAACGACTAAGACTGTGAAATTCGCTATCACCCTGGCAAAGCGAATGTTGTAGCCGATGCTCTAAGTCGTAAGCCTCACGCGAAGGGTATCCACTATTTCCAGATCCTAAGTAATCTTAAGGACCGAATTCGTAAAGCACAAGACTCGTCCATCAACGATAACAATCTGTACAATGAGATGAAATGTGGTGTTGAACAACAACTCACGTCCAAAGCCGATGGTATGTTATACTATCTCAATCGATTCTGGATCCCGAATCGTGACAACCACTGTGACTTCTTGATGAAGGAAGCTCACAAATCTCGATATTCTATTCATCCGGGTGCTGACAAGATGTACCAAGACTTGCGTACGTCCTATTGGTGGCCTGGCATGCAGAAAGATATCGCTCTTTACGTTTCGAAATGTCTCACGTGGTCCAAGATCAAAGCCGAACATCAACGCCCCTCTGGCTTACTTAAAAAACCAGAAATTCCCGTCTGGAAATGGGAGAGTGTCGCTATGGACTTCATTACTAAACTCCCTCGTACGTCCTCTGGTCACGATAGTATCTGGGTCATCATTGACCGTTTGACCAAATTCGCGCACTTTCTCCCTATTCGTGAAGATTATAAAGTCGATAAACTGGCTCGTATCTACACGGATGAAATCTTTTGTCGTCATGGTATCCCCATCGACATCATCTCAGATCGTGATGGTCGTTTTCACTTCGCGTCTTTGGCAAACCTTCCAAAAAGCTCTCGGTACTCACCTCAATCTTAGTACCGCTTTTCATCCTCAATCCAACGGTCAAATCGAGCGTACTATTCAAACTCTGGAAGATATGCTTCGTTCTTGCATAATCGATTTTGGCGGCAATTGGGATTCACATTTACCATTGGTAGAATTCTCGTACAAAAACAATTATCGCGCCAGTATTCAAATGGCTCCATTTGAAGCGTTATATGGTCGAAAATGTCGATTGCCTATCTGTTGGCATGAGATTGGTGAGGCTCAACTCACTGGTCCCGAACTCATACAAGAAACAACAGACAAGATCTTTCAAATGCGTGATAACCTACTCAAAGCTCGAAGTTGTCAAAAGAGTTACGCTGATAAAAGACGCAAACCTTTGGAATTCAACGTCGGTGATCAAGTGTTTCTCAAGGTATCCCCTTGGAAGGGTGTAGTTCGTTTTGGTGAGAAAGGTAAACTCGCACCTCGCTACGTGGGTCCTTTCAAAATTCTTGAAAGGATTGGCAAGGTTGCGTATCGACTGGACCTACCTGAAGAGCTCAACAACATTCATCTCGTCTTTCATGTTTCGAACCTCAAAAAGTGTCTAGCTAAAGAAGGACTCCAAGTTCCATTTGAAGAAC
The DNA here is from genome assembly GCA_947069175.1 of Scalesia atractyloides. Taxonomy (NCBI): domain Eukaryota; kingdom Viridiplantae; phylum Streptophyta; class Magnoliopsida; order Asterales; family Asteraceae; genus Scalesia; species Scalesia atractyloides. The sequence goes on along the minus strand of CAMTDV010000005.1, from coordinate 57,997,703 downwards.
TTCAAATCAACGACACTTTGCATTTCGTGGAAAACCGGTCGAAATTATGGACCGAAGAGTCAAGCAATTTAGGCGCAGTCGTGTGACACCCGGCTATTTAGGCTGTCCCGTACAAATGTAACACGTGTCATGAATGAATAAAAGGCTATATTTGATTATTTATGATGTTTATATATGGTATTTGATGTGTTGGTAAATCCAAAGTTTGATAAAAATTATATTGGCAATATTAAGATAAACGCTTATCGCGTAACGGTTAAAATGCGAAACGAACGTCGGTGACCGCCGAATAATGTTAAAATCCCAAAAATATTCTGTTATGAGTTAAATAAAATATTTAATCATAATCGTGAGGAAAAATAATTTAAAACGCTAAGAAACTCTATTTTTCGAGTTTAAGCGCGTACTACGCGATACTGCGTATTTGACAAAATGCTGTCAACATAGCCAGTTCATGGCAACCAATAATTATTATAGTAATAATTTGAAAAGTCTATTTTTATAGAATGATAAAAATAAACTAAAACGCTTAAAATCCCTATTTTGCGAATTTAAGCGCATACTGCCAAATACCGACAACGTAACTGGTCCTGGCAAATAAAATATTGATTAGTAATATTTTGGTGTGTTTATTTTGATAGAGCATTGAAAATTATTTAAAAAGCGTTTAAAACGCAGTTAAAACGCTAGATAAAACACCTGGTATCCAGTTAAATACCTGTATAATCTATATATGTGTGTAAACATATGAAAGAGTGTGAGAGTGGGGCATAGGTGGCGGCCTAATGGCTGCCCAACTTTTGAATTTTGATTCCATTTGGACATGTTCATGCCTTGGGAAGATAAGTAATTATATAAACCATATACACACTCCATTTAAACACTTACAAGATCAAACAAAATCTTCATTCCTCTCTCTCACTAAGCTTGCGGCCGAACACCCTCACACACACATCCATTTTCATTTTCAAACTTCATTCTTGAAGATTCATAATCATTCAAACAAGATTCAAGTCCATTTGAAGGTTTGGAGGTGATTCCCAAGTGTTTCAAGAAAAATATAAGCTTCATATCATCAACTCTTGTTCAAAACTCACAAGAATCTTTAAGGTATAACATTCATCTTTAAAAACTTGTTCTTGATTCTTGATGAATGTTGATGATGATAGAAGCTTCTCTTGTTCTTGAGTTTAAACACTAACTTGAAAACAACCATAAATGGGTTTTTAAAAGAAATAAAAATGGACATGTATATATATATGATCATTCTGCATTCGTACTATTTGATACTGGTGCTGCCTTGAGGTTTGTTTCAAAAAACTTTGAACCATTTCTGTGTTCACAAACAAGTAAGCTAAGTAAAAAGTACTCGATAGAATTAGCAAATTGTAAATTGACAGAGACTAGCGAAGTTATTCGTGGTTGTAGAATTCGGTTATGCGATCATAGTTTTATTATCGATTTGTTACCAGTGGAGCTGGGTAGTGTTGATGTAGTCGTTGGGATGGATTGGCTATCCAAGAACGGAGCTGAGATCATTTGATCAGAGAAATAGGTGCGGATACCTCGTCCTGGTGGTGGTGAAGCTATATTTGTTCACGGTGGCCGATCGAGTCGAGTATCAAAAGTGGTTAGTGTAATGAAGATGCACAAGATGCTGCGTAAGGGCTATCATGCGTTTTTGGTTAACGTAGTGGATACAAATGCCGAAAATGGGAAGATTGGATAAATTCCTGTAGTTCGCAATTATCCGGAAGTTTTCCCTGAAGACTTGCCTGGATTACCCCTGCAAGACAGATTGAGTTTAAGATTGATCTTGTACCCGGTGCTGCACCGATTGCAAAATCTCCTTACAGATTAGCACCGTCAGAAATGAAAGAATTGTTAAATTAGCTTCAAGAGCTATTATACAAAGGTTTCATACGACCGAGCTTTTCGCCTTGGGGAGCGCCTGTTTTGTTCGTGAAGAAGAAAGATGGTTCCTTCAGAATGTGTATAGATTACAGAGAGTTGAACAAGCTGACTATCAAGAATCGGTACCCATTGCCAAGAATCGATGATTTGTTCGACCAGCTTCAAGGATCAAGCTACTACTCAAAGATAGACCTGCGTTCAGGTCATCACCAATTGAAGATTGTTGAGGAAGATGTTCTGAAGACTGCTTTCAGAACATGTTATGGCCATTATGAGTTCTTAGTCATGCCTTTTGGCTTAACTAATGCGGCTGCAGTGTTCATGGATCTCATGAACAGGGTATGCGAACCTTATTTGGATAAATTTGTGATAGTATTCATTGATGATATACTAACCTATTCGCGAACAAAATAAGATCATGAGCAACATTTGAAGATGATTCTGGAGCATTGAAGAAAGAGAAGTTGTATGCCAAGTTCTCTAAATGTGAATTTTGGATTCGAGAGGTGCATTTCCTCGGTCATGTCATAAATGAGAAAGGTATACATGTGGACCCGTCGAAGATTGAGGCGATTAGGAATTGGTAAGCTCCGAAGACTCCATCAGAGGTGCGGCAATTCTTAGGACTTGCTGGGTATTATAGAAATTCATTGAGAATTTTTCCAGAATAGCGCAGCCATTAACGCTATTGACCCAGAAGGATAAGAAGTTTGATTGGACAGAAAATCAGGAGGAAGCTTTTCGGATATTGAAGGAGAAGTTGTGTAGTGCACCTATCCTATCCCTGCCAGAGGGAAATGACGGTTTTGTTGTATACTGTGATGCGTCACGTTTGGGCCTTGGTTGCGTGCTTATGCAGAAGGACAAAGTGATAGCCTAATCATCCAGACAACTGAAAGTGCATGAGAAGAATTACACAACTCATGATTTAGAGTTGGGAGCTGTTGTGTTCGCTTTGAAGATTTGGAGACATTATCTGTATGGCATGAAGTGTACGATTTACACAGACCATAAGAGCCTCTAGCATATCTTTGATCAGAAGGAACTCAACATGTGACAGAGGCGTTGGGTAGAGTTACTCAATGATTACGAGTGTGATATTCGTTATCACCCGGGAAAAGCATATGTTGTTACTGACGCGCTCAGTAGGAAGGAGCAAGAGAAGCCTCTGCGCGTTCGTGCTTTAGGTTTGACCATACAAATGAATTTGACCGATCGAATTTGTAATGCACAGCGAGAAGATTTGAAAGATGAGAACCTGAGTAGAGAAAGTTTGAGAGGTTTGGAATGTGAACTGATACCAAAAGCAGATGAAGTAATGTACTTCATGAACCGAGTTTGGGTTCCGCGTAGAGGTAACCTACGTGAACTGGTTATGAACGAGGCTCATAAGTCCAGATATTCGATTCACCCAGGTTCTACCAAAATGTATTAGGATGTTAAAGAGTTATATTGGTGGCCGAATATGAAGAGAGATATTGCGGTGTATGTAAGTAAATGTCTGACATGCTCGAAGGTTAAGGCTGAACATCAGAAGTCGTCTAGGCTTCTGCAGCAACCAGGGATTCCTAAATGGAAGTAGGAGCATCTTGCAATGGACTTTATCACCAAATTACCCCGTACGTCATGTGGACATGTCACTATTGGGTAATTGTGGATCGATTAACGAAGTCTGTTCATTTTCTAGCCATTAAGGAAACAAACAAGACATAGAAGATATCACAGTTGTATCTTGACGAGATTGTAGCTCGACATGGAGTGCCTGTGTTAATTATCTCCAATATGGATGGACGATTTGACTCCAGATTTTGGCGATCTCTTCAGGAGTCGCTGGGTTCTCGTTTGGACATGAGTACTGCATATCATCCTCAAACGGATGGTCATAGTGAGAGAACCATTCAGACGTTAGAGGATATGTTAAGAGCGTGCGTGATTGATTTTGGTGGAAGTTGGGATACTCATTTGCGATTGGTAGAGTTTTCTTACAACAATAGTTACCACGCTAGTATCAAAGTCGCTCCGTTTGAAGCTTTATATGGAAGGAAGTGTCGATCACCCTTGTGCTGGGCTGAAGTTTGCGAAAGGCAACTAACTGGACCTGAGCGTATCCCGGAAATCACCGACAAAGTTGTCCAGATCAAGGAAAGGTTGAAAGCTGCCGCCGATCGACAGAAAGTTATGCAGACAACCGAATGAAATTGTTGCAGTTTCAAGTCGGGGATCGTGTTCTGCTGAAAGTGTCACCTTGGAAAGGTGTTGTTAGATTTGGAAAAGGGGGAAAGCTAAGCCCACGGTATATAGGTCATTTCGAAATCGCATCTCGAGGTTGGATCAGTCGCGTATAGGCTTAAGCTGCCGCAGGATTTGAATGGAGTTCATGACGTGTTTCATGTTTCCAACCTGAGAAAGTGTTTGTCGGGTGAGACATTAATTATACCCTCTGATGAGGTTCAAGTAGACGATAAATTGAGATTTATCGAGGAACCGGTTGAAGTTCTAGATGAGAAGATTCAGAAGCTTCGAAGGAGTCGGATTAAGTTGGTCAAGATTCGCTGGAATTCTAAACGTGGACCCGAGTTCACTTGGGAACGAAGGGACCAGATGCAACGAAAATATCCGCATCTCTTTAAATCAAGTGCAAAAACGAAACCTGTAGTGTAAGAATTTCGGGGACGAAATTCCTTAAATAGGGGGAGACTGTGACACCCAGCTATTTAGGCTATCCCGTACAAATGTAACACGTCTCATGAATGAATAAAAGGCCGTATTTGATTATTTATGATGTTTATATATGGTATTTGATGCGTTGGTAAATCCAAAGTTTGATAAAAATTACGTTGGCAATATTAAGATAAACGCTTATCGCGTAACGGTTAAAATGCGAAACGAACGTCAGTGACCGCCGAATAATGTTAAAATCCCAAAAATAGTCCGTTATGAGTTAAATAATATATTTAATCATAATCATGAGGAAAAATAATTTAAAACGCTAACAAACGCTATTTTTCGAGTTTAAGCGCGTACGCGCGATACTGCGCGTATCTGACAAAATGCTGTCAATACAGCCAGTTCAGGGCAACCAATAATTATTATAGTAATAATTTGACAAGTTTATTTTTATAGAATGATAAAAGTAAACTAACGCTTAAAATCCCCATTTTGCGAATTTAAGCGCATACTACGCAGCACAGCGCGCATACTGCCAAATACCGACAACGTAACTGGTTCTGGGAATAAAATATTGATTAATAATATTCTGGTGTGTTTATTTTTATAGAGCGTTGAAAATAATTTAAAACGCATTAAAACGCTAGATAAAACACCTAGTATCCAGTTAAATATCTGTATAATCTATATATATATCTGTAAATATATGAAAGAGTGTGAGAGTGGGGCATAAGTGGCGGCCTAATGGCTGCCCACCTTTTGAATTTTGCTACCATTTGGACATGTGCATGCCTTGGGAAGATAAGTAATCATATAAACCATATACACACTCCATTTAAGCACTTACAAGATCAAACAAAATATTCACTCCTCTCTCTCTCACTAAGCTTGCGGCCGAACACCCTCACACACACATCCATTTTCATTTTCAAACTTCATTCTTGAAGATTCATAATCATTCAAACAAGATTCAAGTCCATTTGAAGGTTTGGAGGTGATTTCCAAGTGTTTCAAGAAAAATCCAAGCTTCGTATCATCAACTCTTGTTCATAACTCACAAGAATCATGAAGGTATAACACTCATCTTTAAAAACTTGTTCTTGATTCTTGATGAATGTTGATGATGATAGAAGTTTCTCTTGTTCTTGGTTTAAACACTAACTTGGAAACAACCACAAATGGGTTTTTAAAAGAAATAAAAATGGATATGTATATATATATGTGGGTGGCCGTGAGTATGTATATATGAGATTGAGTTTTAGTTCTTGAATGATTCTTGATTTACATGATACTTGTAAAGTTTAAAGTTCATGCATGCATCAAAAGTTGTCATAAGAGAATGTTCTAAAAGGTTTTTAGTGATTTGAAAAGAATATGATGAAAAGTTGAACTTTGGAATCTTGTGTATATATGTATGTGAGCCGTGTATATATATATATGTATATGCATACATACAAAATTTTGTTGTTAGTTCTTAAATATGCAAGAACATGATACATTCATTTATGTCCAATGATTTGATGATGATGATGTTTATATGAAGAAGGTGTTCTTGAATGTATGAACATGAAATAAATACATGTTGGGTGCATATTAGTTCATACAAAATGATGAATAAATGATGCATGATAAAAATGGTTTCAAATGAGATTATAAACCTTAAAAATAAGGTTATTTCATGTATTAAAGTAGTATGAAACTTGTCATGAAGTTTACTAGCTTCGCATGTAGTACATTGTGCTTAAAAGTGTTGTAAAATATATGAAATCGCATGATTTATGTGCCTTACACAAAAACTGCACTAATCTTATTATAACCATCATTTTATTAGTATATGACATGTATTGTGTTAAAATATGAAGTCGTTTCGAGTTCGGATGGTCATGGTAACGTTTGACACAAAACTATACGGTAAAAACGGTAAAAAACGCCTTTTTAGAGGGTTTCTATGAAACTGTATTAAATCAGTGAATAAACTGATATTTTTAGTATAAATATATGTATATTAACTTATATTTAGTTTATTTGGTGTTTGGTTAGTCATACGTGACTTTTGACACCCGAAAACGTTACCGAATCACTAAAATACGCATTTTTCAACATACACTAGAATGAGTTGTTAATGAATGAACCTTATGTGTTTAAATGTTTTATGTGATTTAAATATGTGAATATGATAATATGTTAAGTTTTGACATGATAGCGGGAATTAAGACTATGCATGTACCCTTGTATGTTTAAAACGGTAGAATCAGTGAAATCGCGTTAAAATGTGTAACTTATTTGTCGAGCATGAAGATTGATACATAGGTTAACTTAGTGAGTTATTTCATGTAGGCATGCTTTAAAAATGATAAAGTAAATAAGTTAATGAGTTTTCACGTGTTATGATATTGTGAATATATGCACGTTTATGTATATATATTACGACGCACAAATCGTAGATATATAGTATTTATAAACGGGAGTGTAACAGATAAAATATTAAGGTCACCAATAAAATCATTCAAGTTGCAAAATCTTAAAATATATATATATGAACTCATAAATATATTAATATGCCAACATAATAAAAAAATAATAACTTTTCGAGAAAATCTTAAAGTTATGTGAAAATTCTAAGTATTAAAGAAACTTAGGAATTTTGTAATATATTGATTATTAAATCGTGCCTACGTATGTTAGGACGTGTAGAATCAAATTGTGGGATTGAGCTAATTTAATATACGCACCCAAAGGTGAGTGTCACTAAACCCCTCTTTTTACTGTTTTGTATATGTTTTAGGGGAAGAACACGCCTTAAAAGGAAAAGCATACGTTTTCGTATAAAATATGCCTTTGATTAAACTATAAATATATTTTCATGGAAAATATGATTTGGAAATTATGTGATATGTTTTTGGAGAAAAACATGGTTTTGGATATAAATATGTTTCGGGATGCGGATTTTAGAATAATGATATATGCGTTTCGGGGATGAAACGGGAATTTTACAGCGTTATGGGATAGAACGACCGTGTGGATTTTACAAATTGGCACGGTCTCAAGAGAGTGAGTATCGGGATTAGGCTTGCGTTTCGGTGGGGACGTCGGGGGTTCGTACAACGTGTAATATTAAATTTTATCATTTTAGTAGGATATATATATTGTTCATAAGGTTGGCACCTTGGGTGACCCATTGCGGGCACTTTGCGCGAACTTAGCCGTTTAATCATTAATATGGATTGCGTGGAATTGTTGATAGATCTATCGGATTGACAACCCCGTCGCGACCGGTAGCTCCGTGTCATGTCAAGCGACAAATTTGTATTCTGTTATGGTCTAGCATTGATTATACCCTTAATGTTAATATATAGTTCGTATTGCCTTGCAAACGTACGAGTCTGAACATTTGATGCAATAAATTTAATATGTGAAACTTGGGAAGATGCTTAGTTCGGAGGTTTCGGGAAACGCTTGCGACGGCTGACTCATGGATTTTTATTAAGGAAATGAATAAATAAACTTTCGAAAATATTATTTGGATGTTTTGATAATAAACACATAATTAGAAAGTTTTTCCTTGGATCAAAGTATTTTAAATTTGAATATGTGAGCTCACCCTCCTTTGTGTTGACACTTGATTTTAACGTGTTCTTCAGGTACTTGAGCATGGCTTCGGGAATCTTTGGCGTATCTTGTGGTTGTGATGCATGTTTGTTTAATAATAAACTTTGGACACTTTTAAAACTTATTTGGGACCGACTGTATTAAGATCCATAAGGATCAAGACAACTTAACTGTGTTATGATTGTGGTTGTGTTTTAATTTGGAAACAATGTTTTAATTAAGTAATATGTCCAAAATTAACGATGCATCATCCACTAAGATATTTATGGGCACCAACTTCCATCACCATTACGTTTGTATTTCCGCTGCGATGTTTTTGGGGTGTTACAAGTCGCATTCTTATCGTCAAGGTTTGATGGGAGGGAAAACGTGGCGTTGAATTTACTTGGGAACTCGAGGGTGATATGACGACCAAGTACCCGCATCTCTTCGATACATCTTCCTAAATTTCGGGACGAAATTTCCTAAAGGATGGGAGACTGTAACGCCCTGCATTTTCATACTTTCTATATTTAGAAAGTTCATGTTGTATTTCCATATTTAGAAACTTTTGTAATCTTTGTATTCATCTTCGTTGTAATCGAAATTCCAGGACTTGAATCATAATGAAACACATGTTCTATTTTATAATATCAAACTTATTTATATTCTACTTATATGCTACTTTGTCCACTATACGCGTAAACGCTTGATATACTTGCAGTATGTGACATACACGTGTAAACATTATGGGATATTTATACTTGATTTTATTTAAATTACACTTGTAGAACTCTTGATACATGCTAAACATCCCTAGGAATCATTATTTGTTCTTAAAAGAACAACTTATAACCCTAAATCATGTTGCAAATAAAAAAAAACAGAAAATAAAATTTGCTTGCCTTGACCAGGTCCATACGGACCGCATGGGATACCCTATACGGTCTGCAAGGACCACTGGCGAGCAGTAAATTCAAATTGGTCGCGGGTTTACACAAATCCCACCAATTCCTTCTCCTCCAATGGCCACAAAACGCCATTAAAATTCCACCAAACTTAACCTAACTCACCCCTTATAAAACCCAAGCACTTCCGCAACATTTTCACTTTCCAAATCCTCTCAAATCACTCTCAAGCATCCTTAATCAGCTGAAAGTTGCAAGTTCGAGCAAATTCTTTCTTCTTCACAAAAGTGAGCTTAACTCACTCAATTCTTAACGAAATCACTCCATTCTTCTTCCCACTTGCTTGGATTAACCTTGTGAACATTTCCAATGGTTTTCCATGGAAAACCAGGCCCTAGAATGTCATGAAAAAGGCTCCAAAGTGGACTGTTACATTCTGATTTTACTTAAACATGTTTAAACTTTACCAAACTTGAGTCTAGCTCATCTCAAACCTATGTCCTAATGCTTACAACCTCCCCTATGGTTTGTTAGCCTTAAACAAGGCTGAGGCATGTTAATTTAGATGTTAAAACCTCACAAACTTTCTATTTTCGACTAGGGTTTACACCCACAAGTAATGTTCAAGTTAAACTTGATTAAGGTGTGATACTTGGACTAGCTTGGGCTATCCTTCATTGAATCCACACACTACTTGATGAGTTCATTAGTTTTAGTTGTTGTTATTATTTAGTTCATGACCCTCCTTGTGTTTACAACACAAGTGTAGTGGTGAACATTTGAGGTACCTAAATGGAAGCTTGCTCTTCCTACCTCATGCATGAAATCTATGATTAAAGAGGTGCCTAAATGAAGACTTTGATCTTCTACCTCATGCTTGACTTATATTCTATACATATCCTATATAATCTACATATATATATATATACCCATGTGACAAGACTTAATGATAACTAAATAGTTACTTGTTAAGAAACTTGGTACATCATCTATGACCATGCACTTTTTACGATTCTAATGGATCATTGAATCCATAAAAACACACCAAACCCTTTAGGTTTTAATAGTGTCAAGAAAAAGTGTAATGAGTACAAGATGATTATTTTCCTATAACTATTTTTCATGTTGTTTAATTTTCGAATCTACAACCTCCCATTACCATTCCAATACTTACACACCTTCTTTTACCCCATGTAGGGTAACCTCGGTGTTCCTCCCTTCATCCATCAACAACACTCTCGGGATTCCAAGTAGGAAAGCTTGCAAAACCGTGAGTATACTCGATCCCATTTTCTATTTTAACATTTCCGGTGCAACATGTACAAACACAGTAAACTTGCTTACAAATTTACTTTATCCGTTATAACATGATACTTATTTATATACCTGAATAATGCATGCTATGTTAGAAATGTGTTATATGCTCATTAACTTTGCTAGCCAACTTTAACAAATATAGCGCTATAGGAGTAACGCCCGCCCGTATACTTGTCGTATTGTTAAGTAAACTATTTACACCCATTTTGTAACAATGTTGGGTTATCACAATTGCGTAGACTATGGATTGACATATAAGAGCACATGTTTATTATGTTATGACAACTATATACAACGTTGCCATGTTGGATATGAGACAAACTTTATTCACTATTATGTTATGTAATAAACTTGTATGCTCGCCAACTTTTTTAATATATATTATTGTAATGAATGTTGCAGGAAACTAAGTTGTTGCCATGAAAGAAACATATTAGGGTGGATTAGATACAAACCTAGTTTTAATTTCATGTATTTTGTTCTATGTTGTTTTGTCATTTGAAACTTGTCATATTTCCATTTCGAACCGTTGTATTACAAATTTAGTATCAATGAAATTTTGCATTATAAAATATTGTCGCAAAGTAGTGTTATGATGTTTTGAGCAATTTGTTCGTCTCGTCCCGATGTTCCCGCCATCGGTTGGGGTGTGACAATATATGTCCTAAATCATTTGGAAACTAAGTTGATTTTCGAGACTTAGTTTTATCCCGATGATAAACGGGATCAAATACACAAAGATCGATTATTCTAAGTCAAGATAATAACACCTTTTAGGAACGTTTGTTAATGATTCGTTAGAGCTCGGAAACATATTTTAACTACGTTGTCTTATTAGAATCTTATAAGCTTGATTCCTTGATAGGAATGCTATAGTTGCACGCTAGCGAGTTCACAATTCTCGGAACGACATTACGGAATCACATTTAACTAGCTTTGCACAAGGATATCGAGATGAGTTCATAACCCCACCTTTTTACTGTTTTACATTTTTATAAATGTTTTCGAGGAGGAAAGACATGCAAGTTTTGAAAAAGTACACAATATTTCGATGAACGAAAAGCGATAGATTTCTAAACCAGGTTACAAACGAATTTCGACTACGCGAGTGGTTTACGAATGCTTTATACTAAACATACAAGTTTTTTTACAAAACACACGCGTATTTCAAGACGTGTATGAGTTTCATGGCTAGTAACGGGATTGTCTTAGCTGCAAACTAGGGACTGGATTATCCTACATCTAAACAAAGGACCAGATTGTCCTATATCTAAACAACGGGACTGGATTGTCCTGCATTTAACAACGGGGCTGGGTTGTCCTGCATCTGAACAATGGGACTAGGTTGTCCTGCATACAAACATCTTAAGGACTAGGTTTCCTACAAACAGACATCTTAAGGACTGGATTGTCCTCTACTCAACACTAAGGACCATAGGGTCGCTTAAAACTGTACAGTGAAGTCCTCGCTGCATATCGGAACTATAACTGCCTGCTAGTAAACGATTTGGCGATGCACTTGCTAGTTTGGGGTGGGTTATAGGCTCATGCGGACATGTTGTCTTTGTCGTACGTTGACATCGACGGTTATTCAAATATTACAAAAACAAGGTTTTCATATGACATGCCCACGAAAATGGTTTTAAAACATTTTCCTAACATTACTTAAACCGGTTATCAAAAAGATTTGTTTCAAATCTTTTCCAAACAAACAACTATGAACTCACCAACATTATGTTGATTTTTCGCATGTTTCTTTCTCAGGTTACATTTTCAAACTATGGCACGGTTGGAATAGGAAAACCCATGGGGATTCGAGTATTTAGCGGGTGTTCACTTTTTAGAAGTCTTAGCATTTTTTTTACACTTCCGTTGTGCAATAAAGATACCAGTCAAATCACGCCCAACTCTGATGTATTTGATTTTACAAGGTGTGACAAATTAGTATTGTTAGCTGTCACTATCACCTCTGACGTCATCAAAAGATGCTCATAGTTTAGGAATTTACTATAAATTGACAGTGCATTGTGTTGTTCTATCCATCTATTACAAGATCGTTTTCACTTTGCATCCACTCATCTTCTTTACATTTTGTACGAACAATTATCAGGCTGAGGGGGAGTTGTAATTCACATGCAAAACTTATAAGTTTAAGAGCATGATGATAATAGCAATCTTCCATTAGTTGTGGTAAAATTTTTTCCAAATTCCGCTGCATTTCACTTTGATAAAACAACTTTCATTAATCCATTTTACAAACATACCCAACTAATTCAAACTCATATCCTAAAAATATCCTCAGACTCAATTTCTTCGTGAATTGTGTCTAGTGCCATAAAACAAAAGTTATCATGTTGATTTTCACTATTGGCAACTAGAGCAAAATTCTCATCAGACAATTCCTTAGGTAAGCTACTCCAATCAACACAGCCTTGTGTAAGGAAGCTCTGTTGACTGGTCTCTGCAGGAGTAGGAGTTTGCGTAACTTGTGGTGCAGGTCGCACTTGAACCTGAGGAACTAGGGCTTGAACATATTAAATTTGAGGAACAGTGGTTTGGACATACTGAACAGGAACAATGTTTACAGGGTGTGCAAAGTGAGCAGCGTTTTTCATATGTGGAGCAAGGGTATATTGGGAGTAATGGATAGTGCGTTGATTTTAGGTCTAGGGCTGGGATGTGTGATAATTGGTCCAGATGATTGAGACCTACATTATCTAGCAAAATGACCTAGCCTATTGCACTTATAACATTTAATTTTAGACTTATCCAACCCAACTTTTAAACCCCCGTGCAACCCTAGAAACTTCCTACCATGTTTCCTATAAAACTTGCTAGTTCTGACACTTAGGAAGGCCAATTGATGTAAAATTTCCATTTCTTCCAAATCCCCTGGATCAAAATGTTGAAGATCACTAAGTTCAAAGGATAAGTTGTCAAAAGCTTGGTTTTCCCCATTTGCTGCAAAAGCAAAGTTGGGTGAGCAAGAATCAGAGTTAAAACCAGAAGTTATGTCAATGAAATGATTATAACTCTGTTCCTTGATACTACCGGTGGTTTCTTCTTGACCAAAAAGTGATGTGTTACCGAATGCATAATCATCAGCCACTTTTCCTGACTCTTGTAGCTTATTTTTTTCTGGTTAAGCTCTCTCTCATATGTGAGAAGCCTACCATGAAGCTAAGTCAAACTCATCTCCTTGAACCCAACAGCGGTTCTAGTTACAAAAGTAATTGTATCCCATTTTTCTTGTAAAGTTCTTAAAAATCGACTATTCAAAGTATAATTTGGATATTCAACTTCTACCAATTTTAGCTCACTAGTGAGAGAACTAAACCGTTCAAACTGTTGGGTTAATATTTCGCCTTTTACATGACAAAACGTTTCATATTGTTTATTCAAAACTTCTCTATTGTTTTCAATGACTTCCTCAGTCCCACCGAATTGCTCCATCAAGTCATCCCATAACTCCTTTGCGCTTTGTAATGCAATAGGCCAACATAAATGTCATTAGGCAAAGCTGAAGCAACAATGCTAAAAGTTTTTGCATCTAATTCAATTTTTTGAACGTTTGCTCGGAGTAATTTTCAGGACATTTTGGCACTTGAATTTTTAGGTCCTTGGTACTCGGTACCATTGGAACATGAGGTCCAAAGGCAACCGACCTCGAGCAATCGGTGTTTTGCTGAGCAACTATATAACCCATCCGACGTTGCTAGATATTATACTCAGACTAGACAAACATCGGTGATTTAAACATGGAACCAGTGTTCTGAGGATCATGTGTGTTTTGAGATATTCTGATTGTCTACAACAGATTTTGTATAAAAATTTTGAACATAAATAAAATATGTTTTCAATACAAATGAACAAATGAATTAGCAGGGAAAGGTGACTAGTTTATATCAAATTGATTGTTAAACCAAATTTGAACGACCAAGCTCTGATACCAATGGTTAGGATTGGAGTTTGAGTTGTTGTGAAAGTTTTAAAGATGAAAGTAATGAATGAAGATAAATCAAGAGAAAATGCAGCGGAATGTAAACTTTGATTCACAACAATTGGAAGATTATTTTCATAAACATGATTTTGTAAACTTAATCACGTATGCATGTATATTCACAATCTCTCCCTCGGCCTAAGATCACTCTCTTTGTTAGTTTAGAATGTAAAAGAAAGATAGATTGATAAGTGATGAAAAATGATGAATAGAACAGTACAAGCGCCTTTCTATTTATAGTACATTTGTAACCTCTGAGCATCTTATGAAGACGTCACTATGAAAGTGACATCTAACAACCTAAACAAACTATAACATCTGCTAAACTAAAAAACTGTTACAATAAAATATAACATAAAGTATGTTGATAACAACTCCTGATGATATCCACTGTTGGGTTTAGCAGAGCTTTGCATTATCATTGCATGGAATCATCAGCAAAGCTTTAACACAACAGACCTTTGACAACAGTCTTTAGTCGTCAACAGAGCTTTAGCCAATAGATGTTCTATTATTATTATGGATCAAATGTTAGAAGGTTTTGGCTTTGCTATCATCTGTTCTTTTGTAAGGTTCAATTTCCAACACAGTTTAATAGAGTTCAGAAGTCTTCTTGGATGAGATTTCTTATGTTATTTCTCCTTTTTACAGCTGAGACAATCGTCATTCAAGTGGAAAATTTTAAGATTAACACCCTCCACCAGATTGTTGTGGACCAGATAATTCATCTTTCGTAAATGGATATGCCCCATCTTTCGGTGCCATTTCGTGGTAGTGGATGCGATGCTCATGTCGATGACATAGAGATCATTTTCTCGTGGGGCACGCATGAGGATCCACTCCTCGGGAATTTTGAATCCTGGCTTTAGAATGAGGCACTCTTTGTCATTAAAGTGAGTTCTAAACTTGTTATCGCAAATCTGTGAGATGCTTAGCAAGTTATTCTCCAACTCTGCTATGTAATTCACTTTTTCAAAGAAACCACACCATTCGTGAGTGTTCCTTCTCCAAATATTCGTCCTCCTTGAGTACCCGCGAACCCTATATAGCCTCCACGGATTGATTCAACATCATAAAGCAAGGTCTGCATCCCTATCATGTGTTGAGAAGCTCCATTGTCCATTATCCATTTAGAAATGATTGAACTCCGGAGCCCTTGGACATGTAATTAAGCAATTACTTAAACAGTGAAACCCAAGCCTTCTCGGTCTTGGGTGGGTTTGGGATATCAAACTTTGGAACAGGAATATTCTTATCTTTGATTTCAATGACTTGTTCAACCTTTGACGTGGTTGTAACAGATGTTTTCACTTCTACAGAAGATGGTTTAGATTTGACCACCCAAGTTTGTGTTTTCAAAAATGCCTTTTTGGGGTAGAATTTTGAATCCTTTTGTTTATTTTTAGTTGACAATTCACCAACTTCAAAATTTGAAACTTTTGAAATTGTTGGTTTCTCATCTTTGTTGGATTAGTTATTTCTTTTTAAGATTTGTGTTGGTACAAACTCGAGGGTTTTTGTTTTACATCTTCTGTAGACTTCTTCATGCTATAAGCAGATTTTGGGTTATTTTGAGGACATCGTCGTGCAATATGCCCATCTTTGTGGCATTTGTAGCATGTCCTACTGTCATTTCAGTAGAGGAACCCAAAGCCTATTCACGGCGTTTCTTTTCTGCATGAAATTCATCATTTGACTTTTCTTTAGTCAGTCTTTCTTTCACATTAATAGTGCTTGTTCCGAAAAAATTCAATTTTCTTTTTGTAGTTTGGTTTTTGAAACCTGTTGTTACTTTTCTTATTTTTAAAACCCAATCCATTCCTTTTGTTCTCAGGATAATCCCTTCCGTTTCGATGGTAATTATTATAAACTGTCTTTGGTTTAGAATAGTATGCTGCATTATGTTTTTTTTAGATCAGAAAGACTAACTTGGACCAATTTAAACACTTTATCAACTCTATCAAGATTCGCATTCTGAATCGGAAATTCCTTATCTGAATACAGCTTGTCTAATCCATTCATTTTGTAAACTACCACATTAAGATCATCATTCAGACTGTTTTCTGATGTTGAAATGTAAGTCTTATGAAAACTTTCTTCATTTTCTGAACGAGAACTTGATTCAGTCTTTTCCAATTTTGACTCATAACTTTTAAAATCAGTGCTATGAGATTCATTTCCCAAAACATTTTCAACAACGTTTTTCACAAAATCTGACTGACATTCATAAGTCACATCAATGTTTTCTGGCTGCTAGTCTTCTTTTTGTGCAGTTTTTAACTTTAAATTGAGCGCCTTTTTCCACCCCATCTAGATATTTCTTAGCATAATTATTCCACATTGGGGGTGGACATTGATTGTACCCAGACCTTTTCTTTGTTTTTCAGATTCATTTTCTTCCTGTTTGGTTTTCTCAATTTGTTGTGGAAGAATATGATCAATCACATATGAGAACGTTGAGTAAATAATCAACAATTTGTTGACTCGTTTAGACTCAATCTTTATGGCTTCAAGTTCAGTTTTAAGCTAAGCAACGGTGTCTATGTGAATATTAATCTCTATTTGTTTATCCATTACTGTAGCTTTTAGCATTGATTTTATCGCCATGTCCCATTTACTAACTTCTTAAAAATGTATGATTGATTTACTATGTTTATCATAAGCAACTTTTGTGTCTCTTAAGTCACTTGTCAAGTTGTCAGTATGTTTTTTTAGTTCTTTAAATTATAAATCCGTTTCTGAGCACTCCTGTCACACCCCAACTTGCAGGGGAAGAAAAAAATACGGGATGCAACAGACACCTCTTGTACAAGCTCATTGTTTATAAAGACACTACATTTTATTACTTACAAAACATTGATTACATACTACATGTATGTTACAACTCCATGTTCCCATGAACCACATAAGTCTTCTACGCTGCATTCATCTATATCAGGATTCGTCTACAAACACGTCTTTAACAACATACATGGATCACATCAATCTCAAGTTACCTGAAATGCATGTTAGTTTTAAAAAGGTCAGCTAAACGCTGCGTGCGTTCCACTAGTTTAATTGTTGTGTAACAATATGTGTTAACAAGTTTAATTTCACACGTCACAGTTCACGGAATTATCAACACAAACACCTTCAGCTAGCAGGACCATGTTACATCAAGCACCTGCGGCTCGCCGAACCGTGTCATAACAGACACCTGCAGCTTGCCGGACAGTGTGTTATAAAATTTACATCATCACAAGTGGGTGCAATTAACACAGTTTTGTAACATGCAAATCATCTCAGAAAATAGCAACATCGTTTAAAAATGGTGGAGTGAAACTCACTCCCAACTTGGTGTAATCAACACGGTTTTTAACATGAAAGTCCCCAGAAAACAGTAAAACAATTTAAAAGCGGGGAAGTGAAAACTCACAGTGCAAATAGTGGTCTCAACACAAGGGTGATCAAGCAGCTGGATCAACTTTAATAACACACATGCAAGTATGGGCTCAAATCAGTATTCGAGTTGGTATTGGATATAACTTGGATCTGGTAAGGAGTTTTTACTCTGGATTGAGTCTATAGGACACTAGTATGGTGATTGACGTCAGGGTAGCATTTGTTTTCAGTTTGGCTTCCAGGCACCGTTTTGCGTGCCAGCCAAAGTCAGTAGTTTAAAGTGTTCGGATAATGGTACGGGAATACCAATAATGCCATCACGTTGTTATTTAAGAATGATTAACTTTCCATTAAGGGAGTTTGAGGGTTTGGGGAGTCTAGGTCGCCCAAATTTGAGTTTCCATTTTCACCGTCAGGAATTCTCCCGAACTGTCTTAGGACACACCAATAGTGCCCAATTTGCCTAGGAATCTCCCGGAATACTCCCGGTGTTCCAATTATAGTATTTGTCGGGTTGGGTCAGTTCCTGGTTCTGGCAGGTTCGTTATACGGTAAACCGCCGAAATTGATTTAAAATAATCTATTTTTAATTCCATAAATTCCCATTTAATCTATAATTTATATAAAAATTTGTAAATTTTATATAAAACAGTAAAAATCTGTAGATTATGTGAAACATTTCTGGGAATTTATTTTGGTATTTTACTAATTTAAATAAATTATTTATAAAACTATTTTTAACCACATAATTAAAACTAAATACCATCAATAGTTCCAAAATTCCAAAAAAAAAATTCCAGAACACCTTTTACATGTCCAGGAACTTCTCACAAAATTTTGAGGTTTTTCCGATTTCATTTGGTGCATTCCCGACTACCGATAACTCGCAAAAACGTGGATTTTTAACCCAAATCAAAACTCAACCAATGGACTCCAAATTTTCCCAGAACATTCGCCATATATTTCTTAGTGTTTCTGTAAAATTTGGTGATTTATTGAATTCGTCTGATAATTTTTCTGAAATTCTTTGGGTAAAAGAGTTAAAAATTCACCAAAAATCGTAGGAAATTCCAAAAATTCCAAAATTTTACGTGGACCTTCCTGACAATACCGTACAACACCACACCAAATTTTAGCTAATCCAAGTTTCACGGACCAAGTTATAGCTAAAATAAGATTCTGCCCATCCTAGTTTCGGTTCACGGATGATATACCTAGCGATTCTTCCGATTCCAAGTGTTTATCTTGATCCCAGAAGTGTGTGAAGGCTATATTCAGTACCTATACACCAAGTACAACCCAAATATGCTAGAACTTAGATCAATCAAGCTTTAGTTCATTGTTTTTCGGTTAATCGAATAGTTAAGCGATTTTTGTCGAATAGGTGTTGATTAGGGTATGAAACCCCTAAGATTTGTGACCATGGCTGCCATATAACACCAGGGGAAGATCAAGGTGTTCTTATTCAGCCCCTGAACATGTTTAATCCTTCAAAAATCTTGGATTAAAATGAGTTTTTCGGCTAGAAATCGCATTTAATCAAGGAAATGGGATTAGAATCATAAGAATCAAGGTTTATACCTTTGATTTGTTGTTGTTTATGAAGATAATCAGCTGGATTCAGGTGTGCTATGACATATTTCTTAGAGAAGAAGTGTAATTTTTTTGTGTGAAAATGATAAAGGAAAAAGGAAAAAAATAAAAACAATATAAAAGGGGGGTGGTGGTTTGGGTGTGGGCCCCAAGGGGCACCTCGTGCTTCGTTTGGCGTGACAAAAGATGATGTTTATCTTCCGTTTGCCTTTAGGTTCGTTTTCGGGTCCCGGACGCGTTCTCAATTTGCGCAACGGGCTCCGTTTTTCGCGTTCTTACTGTCAAAAGACTCGGTTTTAAAAATTGGGCATAACCGTCTCGAAACCCGAGCATGGTTATGTTTTAATCATGAAAGTCTTGTATGACGTTTGTTTAAGTGTTTTTAAGCTTGATCGATCGTTCCTTGCATATTTGGTTGTCTTATGTTATGCCCGGAACCAAGGGGTTTCCCTAACCGGGAGCTGCTTCGTTTTGCGTGCCCGGGCTTTGATTATTTTCAAACCTTAAGTCACAGTCTATGGCACAAAACTATTTCTGGAATTCGAAATCTTAAATGATGCCACTGATAACCCAATAATCAACATTAAAGGTTTAATGCGCTGTTAAACGTCAAGTCACTGTTTAACAGGTTCTTCAAGGATTAGGATGCCAACCTCACATCATTGGTCCTTAATAGTGTCATGTTAACCATGATGTGCTCTCGGATTCTTCCTAGACATTACAGATTTCGCTTAGCATAGCACACAAGTCATGCGTCTTTACTAATACTTATTCCAAGAGTCGTCAATTCATTCACGACTTTGTCTTGTCATGTAGGTGACGCATAATGTCACTGTAATGTTTTTATTAAAAACTATGCATATACTCCCATTATAGTCAGTGTATCATTTTCCAGAATTCGTATCATCACACATAATCACAACAATATCATGATATACATACCACGTCCGGTTACCACGGACTTGTACCAATCAAAGTTTACCGGGATTTTTCACAATTGTCACAGTCTCCCCCGGTTAAAAGAATTTCGTTATCGAAATTCCGTTTAGCCATTCATTGGAAGCTTCGTATTTATACTCGTGTCAGTCATCTGACAGACAAGTATGTTTTCGCTTTTCGTTTAGTATCATCATCGTACGGAGATGATAATTGTGCTACATAGTAGCAGTGTAATTTGTCCATCCACAATTCCTACATATTGTTAAGAGTAACGTCTGTCATCACTTCCAATCTGAAAGTGAGAGTGTTGTTGGACTCACAGTAAAATACGGGTCTCGTATTCATCTTGCAGATAACTGCAATTATTATGTATTCTTTGCATTCCTTATCTTCACCATTCATACACCATAGGTTTCATTTACGATTTTGTTTGATAGTTCTGAACACCTCTTATAGAGGAGGAGTATGGATACCCTCCCAGGGTTTGTTGCGAACATTGCAATAATGAGCACCATGCTCCGCATGTTAGTGAAAAGGGAATAAATTTTTGGTCTCACTGAGTTGTGAGCGAAAGTCTTCCTTGCTGTCGTGAACGTGGGTATCTTTGGTTAATACTAACCGACCCAGCAATTCCCTACCTTATGGTAGAGAATAAGAGAGAGAAAGGCTTTTAAGAGCCTACGGTTTCCATAAGGCAAGCATGTACACGAGTAACAACGAATCTACACCCTCACAACAACAGGGTGCCCGAACTACTCACCAGTAGTCTAATCACGTCGTAAGGATATGGAATTTCTACAGTAATAATTCCAGTTTGCATTAAGTTTTGGGAGCTTGGCTCCAGCTGTTGTACAACTATCTGTGTCTTTCCCAGAAGGAAACAACCTGGTAACTTCAATTACATCGATGTGATTCTCCGAGAGATATCGTATAAAAATTCCCATATACCGGGAATGATAGGGTGTGTGCCCCATGCGGTTTTAATTCCAGTAGCACCACATCTAGAATGCTTACAATATCACGTGGAAATGCTAAGGCATGATGAGTGTCTAACGATCACAAGTATCACTATGATGCCCCTACACATGGGATCGGCATTGATCGTAGACATACGGGTAATTTGGTAGAAGATGACTAAGTAACGAGTCATCGAATCAAGGTTCCCCATTGACGGAGTACCCTTCGCAAGGTGGGAACATAGCCATGCTCGACTATCATTTCATAAGGATGTCATTAATGGAGACAATGAGAAGTAATTAATTCCCATGATGTTCTTGAAAGATTACCTAATGCATAGGCGAATATAACCGATACTAGTCACAAGGTGGTTAATCACCACTTGACCGTCTCGGTCTCATGGTTTTTCGAGTCAAATTCGGACTTGGTAAGATCTGAATTGTATATAAGTATAAAAAGATATAATGCCTTCCCATCTTGGCACCTCCGCCAACTGAATCACCGCTTAAACGTAAGGGTTTCATTAAATTCGTTCATGTCAAACATCTTGGTTTAGGTTGGGAAATTCGTGTGATTTTATGAAACCATGGGCTGAAGCCCGAATTCATAGTCACCCTACTCTGATAGGGACAATTGACCACTGAATCTGATTTTTCCCGCTAGTCTCCTATTCGTAATAATGTAAACAAGAAATGAAGATCCGGCCTCAGAGTTGGTCAAGACTAGGGTCGTTGAGTTTCTCAACCCTTTGTCGTAGGATTAGTCAGTTCTGTTTCTCAAAAGGGCAGAGAAGGAATACGGACTGCTGGGAAATGCAGTAATGTAGATCCACCATCGCTCGGTAATCTTTTGAAATAAAAAAGCAGTTTCAAGGAGGCTGAATGAAACCCGTAATCAATCGAGGTAAGCCTAGCACTCTGACGGCTAGGATGCGAATAAAGGTTATGAATACCTTTTCACATCCGGTTGGTGCATCCAACCAAGCACCGATCTACACTTTGGTCATTGGGTTTGACTTGGTATCACACATCTAGGTATTACTATTCGTAGCGTGTGTTAAGTAACTCTCCAAATTTGAAGAGTGTTAGTTGTCGTGTCAAAGTCTTATTCCTCCTTTAAGTATATATGACGTGCTTACTAACGGAATTTCCCTCTGGATGGTCATGATATCCGAGGGACATATTTGGAAGATTCACTAGTCCCTTCATCTGGAATGATCGGGATTACAAGATTTCTGGTTTTGCTTTCCCCCCAAGTGGGTTCAACGCACATAAGACACCAATTATAATATTCAGACAACTCGTGACTATTCCTATTTCAAAGAGAGTTTGGTTTTGACCGTGTTCCTTCATTCATAGTAATTCATGCTTTTCATAGTATGGCGTATATACGTCACTCCAGTGACATGCTTTGACTGCACATTTAAGAACTGACCCTTTTGGGTTATGTCTAAGTGCAATTTTAACAGTGGTATGATGACGGATATTATTACATACATAATAATGATGTTGGTTATACAGGTTGTGGACTCATGCGTGCGACGAATTTGTGTGGTATGGGACAATTTAAAATGTGACATTAATGCATGTATACATATATTTTGTTTATAATAGAATGGTCTCGAATGCTCACCACAAATGACTGAGGTGGTAATCGCGCAAGTGATAGCACAATAGTGTACGACAATCATCCCCACGATCGTGAATTTCACTCGTGGTACGAATACACAGGCACATATATATATATATACGCACAGTATTATACTTAAGATTTCTCCCGTTCTTATTTCCTTAAGTAACACAAGAATTTTCATCACTCGAAAATCACGAAGAATCGGGTTGCTCGGTAGCATTGTACTTTACGAATACTTATTTAAATTGATCAAACTGAAAATCAATTGAAGGTACCAACTAGTTGAAAGAAGACGAGGGGTGTTTCAACAATATTTCCTAATCTAGAGAATTTAGTCCTCGTATATTCATGAGGACTAGCAACCTGTCTACCGAATAACTTTAGGTTACTCACAAGAGTAGGTTATCGTTCACTTTGTATTCCATTGGCGGATGAAAGTCAGTGTATCCCATGTATCATCCTCCCACACATGTAGGAGACCTTAGCAAATAACACCTTTACAAAGGTCCGGAGGGAATTTCAAACATCCCTTAGGAATTGTGAATAACCTTGGGTATAATTATTTGGATTCCTCGGATGTTTCAGGGAGGAGGAGGAGACATATGGTGTTTTCCCAGGTCTTATTATTATCGTAGAGTTGGGGAGTCACCATGTTTTATAACATATAAGTATCTAAGTTGGTCCCTACTCAGGACCAATCGCACGGTCGTCGCAGGTATCATGATGTGAAAAGCCTAAACCAAAGGAATCAAAGAACCATGTATCCACTTATGCGATTTCTAGCATGATGCACCGCCCTCATACGGGTGATGTTGGTTCAAGACTTAGTATAGCCATCACAAAAATATTACCGAAAAAGGATCAAAAGAACTGGTGGTCTAGAGTCTGCAGGTTTGGATAGGAGTCGTCCCATGGGTTAGTCATCCGATTACTGTACTCGAATACTACTCAAAGGCAATCAGAACATATTTTCACTAACTTATGCGAGCTAAAAACAAGGATCGTTTGCTATATAAACATTTTATATGATTCTTTTAAATGTCGTCCTTCGAATTAGATATATATATATATACACATGAAATAATCGTTCGACGAAAATTCACTTTGTGTCATTTTACTTACTAAATATGCATTAAGAAATAGTTTCATTACGGTTCCTTCATACCGCTCCTTTATTATTATTTCGAGTTACGGGGATTTATCTTGTATGGGTTTGAACTAAGTCGATAGGGCGTATCAAATTAGTAATTTATATATAGCAGACCATAAAACTTTCCAATAGTGTTAGTAAGGAGAACTGAATTAAGGTGAAGCAATGAATCAGATTATTTCCCAATTATAGTTTTCTTACTTCGCCCTGGGGTTACGTTACCCCCAACCGAAAATTACCAATTTGACCCTTGGGATTGGACCGCAGAGAATGTTTGTTATTTATAATTAAATGCATACATAGGAGTGTTATGTTAATACGAAGTATGAACGGTTACGAGGAATATCGGCAAAATTGTTCCCGCCTCCACAAGTCTTATCACCATCAGATCCAAATCCACACAATTCCTCACCAAACTTTGATTACATCAAATAAGTTTCTCCATTTATGTGTTACCCCTAAATCCCTTTGGATTATCAACACCGATGTTAATTACGCATCCTTATTAAGAATTAGTGATTGCATCATTAGCGAACGACATCTACTAACAGAAATATAGCTTCGCTAAGTAATTTCATAGACAGCGGTCGGTGACATGAGTATAGGTTGTTCGCCGTATCGTAATGATTCCGAATATATGACCATACGTTCTAGAAAATCCCGCCAAAAAAAATAACTTACACTGAATTGTCTTATCGAAGACAGAAACATTGTTACTTATCGCGAATCGATCATTGGGTCATCGATGTGGGTAAGCTATCACCGGCTATACCCAAATAGTTCAGTATGGAGTACTACCGAGGTGTAGTACCCCTAGAAATCGTGTCACGTATTTGAGAAAAAAAAGACTTTCCCAAGATTAATCCAGTGGTCGTTTATATGTCGAGCCAAACTACTTTTCATGTAAAATTACTACAACCATGTATAGACATCGTGGTTACGACAACTATGGCGTCATCTATCGCATCAAACAGGGTCGAAGTCTCAATATCGCATTGCCCAAAACATAACCGAACAAATCGCAACATGAAGCTCGTCTGCCCTGAGTAACGGTACCTTAATCATGTAGCCGGGTGTTTATATATAGGAAGTACCGCAGCATATCCACCACACCCATATACCTGATCAATATTTTGTTCTCCACGATATCAGGGCCTCATACTACTTTCTACAAATAACCAACTGAAATTCAAAACAATCAACAATCGTAACAGAACACAATGCAACCGATGTCACACGAAACGAGGTTTCACAACACAAAGCGTTTCAAAGGGATCCATACCATCACCAAATTTATATCCCAAGGAATCAAATGACAACATGAAGGGTAACTTATTCACGTACCCCATGCCATCTCCATGACCCAGAGATCGTCATATTCAGGTATAACATATATCGAAACATGTGCTAAGGAATACCACAAAGTATTATAGTATCACACGACGTGAAAGCTGGTGCCAAAATTATAAGTAGAAGAGGAATCCCACGGACCATCAAATGAATCGCGGATTCAAGGACGAAAAAGTTCCGTAAGATGTTTGAACTCAGCGATCGTATAATAATCGAATGTGAAACAACGAGAAATGAAGTGAGGATCCGTACACGTCCGCCCAATCTATCTGAACGACCTGCGCGTTCTTTGTGTACCTATGTTCATTTTTAAATACCATTCTGGTATGCAATCGTTGTTATAATAGTTATAAGGATAGGGTTGGTGAGATCGTATTGCACTAAAGGCTTGGGGTCTCACATCATAAAGTATAAGTAACCACTGTAGAAGTGGTATGAATCCACTCTAGTGTATATTAAACAACTGGTCAGTAGGAATGTGGAATGGACTGTAATACCAGTTTTCTGCCTAACCTAAAGGCATATGTGGTAAGGCATTATCCATCAATCCCAATTCATGTATCAATTCTTGCACAAACATTCACACACTATCACCTTGGCACACGTATGTATCATTCCACGTATTTAAGTGTGTTTATTACCGCGACTTTCCCAACATTGCCTCGTATGAGCAAGTCTGTTATAACGTTCCGGACAATAATAACCCACTTGCCCCACAAGGCCATCCTGGTACTTGCAATTAGGATAATTTACAGTGTTCACTAACGACCTTGAGTAGAGGTTAATTTTTTCCAATGATGTCAACTAAGGTCCGAGCCTATAGTTATAGTCTAGGTTTCCTTAAAGACACCTAATTCTCTATAACCAATGGCTCTGATACCATCTTCTGTCACACCCCAACTTGCAGCGGAAGAAAAAAAATACGGGATGCAACAGACACCTCTGGTACAAGCACATTGTTTATAAAGATACTACATTTTATTACTTACAAAACGTTTATTACATACTACATGTATGTTACAACTGCGTGTTCCCATGAACCACATAAGTCTTCTAAGCTGCATGCGTCTATATCAGGATTCGTCTACAAACACGTCTTTAACAACATACATGGATCACATCAATCTCAAGTTACCTGAAATGCATGCTAGTTTAAAAAGGTCAGCTAAAGGCTGGGTGAGTTCCACTAGTTTAATTGTTGTGTAACAATATGTGTTAACAAGTTTAATTGCACAAGTCACAGTTCACGGATTTATCAACACAAACACCTTCAGCTAGTAGGACCATGTTACATCAAGCACCTGCGGCTCGCCGAACCGTGTCATAACAGACACCTGCAGCTTGCCGGACCATGTTATAACAAGCACCTGCGGCTCGCCGAACTGTGTCATAACAGACACCTGCAGCTTGCCGGACCGTGTGTTATAAAATTTACATCATCACACATGGGTGCAATTAACACAGTTTTGTAACATGCAAATCATCTCAGAAAACAGCAACATCATTTAAAAGTGATGGAGTGAAACTCACTCCCAACTTGGTGTAATCAACACGGTTTTTAACATGCAGGTCCCCAGAAAACAGTAAAACAGTTTAAAAGCGGGGAAGTGAAAACTCACAGTGCAAATAGTGGTCTCAACACAAGGGTGATCAATCAGCTGGATCAACTTTAATAACACACATGCAAGTATGGGCTCAAATCAGTATCTGAGTTGGTATTGGTTATAACTTGGATCCGGTCAGGAGTTTTTACTCCGGATTGAGTCTATAGGACACTAGTATGGTGATTGACGTCAGGGTAGCATTTGTTTTCAGTTTGGCTTCCAGGCACCGTTTTGCGTGCCAGCCAAAGTCAGTAGTTTAACGTGTTCGGATAATGGTACGGGAATACCAATAATGCCATCACTTTGTTATTTAAGAATGATTAACTTTCCATTAAGGGAGTTTGAGGGTTTGGGGAGTCTAGGTCGCCCAAATTTGAGTTTCCATTTTCACCGTCGAGAATTCTCCCGAACTGTCTTAGGACACACCCATAGTGCCCAATTTGCGCGGGAATCTCCCGGAATACTCCCGGTGTTCCAATTATAGTATTTGTCGGGTTGGGTCAGTTCCCGATTCCGGCAGGTTCGTTATATGATAAACCGAAATTGATTTAAAATAATATATTTTTAATTCCATAAATTCCCATTTAATCTATAATTTATATAAAAATCTAAAAATTTTATATAAATCAGTGAAAATCTGTAGATTATGGGAAAAATTTCCGGGAATTTATTTTGGTATATTACTTATTTAAATAAATTATTTATAAAACTATTTTGAACCACATAATTAAAACTAAATACCATCAGTTGTTCAAAAATTCCAAAAAAAATTCCAGATCACCTTTTACATGTCCAGGAATTTCTCACAAAATTTTGAGATTTTTCCGATTTCATTTCGGTGCATTCCCGGCTACCGATAACTCGCAAAAACGTGGATTTTTAACCCATGTCAAAACTCAACAAATGGACTCTTAATTTTTACATAACATTCCCCATATGTTTCTTAGTGTCTCGGTAAAATTTGGTGATTTATTGAATTCGTTTGATAATTTTTTCGAAATTTTTTCTGTAAAACAGTTAAAAAATCACCAAAAGTTTTTTCTAAAATTTTACGTGGACCTTCCTGACAATACCCTACATCACCACACCAAATTTCAGCTCAATCCAAGTTTCACGGACAAAGTTATAGTTAAAATAAGATTCTGCCCATCCTAGTTTCGGTTTTTGGATGATATATCAAGCGATTCTTCCGATTCCAAGTGTTTATCTTGATCCCAGAAGTGTGTGAAGGATATATTCAGTACCTACACACCAAGTACAACCCAAATATGCTAGAACTTAGATCAATCAAGCTTTAGTTCATTGTTTTTCGGTTAATCGAATAGTTAAGCGATTTTTTCGAATAGGTGTTGATTAGGGTATCAAACCCCAAAGATTTGTGACCATGGCTGCCATATAACACCAGGGGAAGACCTAGGTGTTCTTATTCAACCCCTGAACATGTTTAAATCTTCAAAAATCTTGGATTAAAATGAGTTTTTCGGCTAGAAATCGCGTTTAATCAAGGAAACGGGATTAGAATCATAAGAATCAAGGCTTATACCTTTTATTTGTTGAAGTTTATGAAGATAATCAGCTGGATTCAGGTGTGCTATGACAGATTTCTTAGAGAAGAAGTGTAATTTTTTTTGTGTGAAAATGATAAAGGAAAAAGGAAAAAAATAAAAACAATATAAAAGGGGGTGGCGGTTTGGGTGTGGGCCCCAAGGGGTACCTCGTGCTTCGTTTGGCGTGACAAAAGATGATGTTTATTTTCCGTTTGCGTTTAGGTTCGTTTTCGGTCCCGGACGCGTTCTCGATTTGCGCAACGGGCTCCGTTTTTCGCGTTCTTACTGTCAAAAGACTCGGTTTTAAAGTTGGGCATAACCGTCTTGAAACCCAGCATGGTTATGTTTTAATCATAAAAGTCTTGTATGACGTTCATTTAAGTGTTTTTAAGCTTGATCGATCGTTCCTTGCATATTTGGTTGCCTTAAGTTATGCCCGGAACGAAGGCGTTTCCCTAACCGGGAGCTGCTTCGTTTTGCGTGCCTGGGCTTTGATTATTTTCAAACCTTATGCCCACAGTCTATGGCACAAAACTAAGTTAGTTCTGGAATTCGAAATCTTAAATGATGACATCGATAACCCAATAATCACATTAAAGGTTTAATGCGCTGTTAAACGTCAAGTCACCGATTAACACGTTGTTCAAGGCTTAGGATGCCAACCTCGCATCGTTGGTCCTTAATAGTGTCATGTCAACCATGATGTGCTCTCGGATTCTTCCGAGATATTACAGATATCGCTTAGCATAGCACACAAGTCATGCATGTTTACTAATACTTATTCCCAGAGTCGTCAATTCATTCACGACTTTGTCTTCTCATGTAGGTGACGCATAATGTCACTGCAATGTTTTTATTAATTACTATGCATATACTCCCATTATAGTCGGTGTATCATTTTCTAGAATTCGTATCATCACACATAATCGCAACAATATCACGATATACATACCACGTCCGGTTACCACGGACTTCTACCAATCAAAGTTTACCGGGAATTTTCACAATTATCACAACTCCTTGCACGACTCCAAGTATTTCGTGCATGGTTTCTTGACTTCTTTGATTACAACCTTAATCTATTCTTTAATTGACTCATTATCTGACTATTTCACTTCTTGACTCTCTGCTGGAACTACCTCTTTGTCAGCTATTTCGTTCTAATTTTCACCGTCCATCTCCTTTTTGACATCAATAATTTCTTCAACTTGCTTCTTGGATTCTTCTGTCATAGGTGCGCATTGATATTGGCTTGAACCTCCAAACAAACCTGCAAAAGAATTATAAACATTAGGAGGAATCACGGATTTAAATGCATGATGAAATATGTCTTCCTCAGCACAATGATCATAGTAAATTGCTTCAGCACACTCCTCAACACTTTGATCGGGCATCTCGTCAAACACATCCTCACATTCTTCATTCGAACTCTCGTCGATCACCTCATCAACCACTGGTTCTTCTATTATCTCAGCAAGCAGTGCCAAACTCTTTTTTAGGAATATAATCATTCCAATTGAATCCCTCATCTTCCTGAGTTACCACAAGAGCTTTGTTAGCTTTTGCCGAATCATTCTCAATAGCAATAAGCTTTGAGGAGGAAAAGTCTTATGATAGATCGTTTTCTCGTAGTAATCATCAGCAAACGGGTTACTTCACAGTTCGGGAACTCTCGCTTAAAGTGACCCTTCTCCCGGCATTTAACACATGTCACCTCGCCTTATCAAATCCCAGTTTACTGTCTGGAACTCCCAAACTCTTACACCCTATTATTTCCATAAAGCATTGAGCTCTTCTAACAATACTGGCCATACACCCTTTGATGTCTATTAATTCCAATTCTTCAGAGTCGATTTGATCGTAATCATCCTTAGTCATGCTGGGATTACTAAACTTACTAGCTACAAAGCTCTCATATGATTCAAGTACTGATGCAAGTAGAGCTATATGTTGCTTAGCTATATTTTCATTAAAGTCTTGTGCATTTGCTAAATTCACAGCAATGTTTCACTGAAAAATCCTCTGATTTTGATTTGACTGGTTGTTCTGGCTATTGTTGTAGTTGTTAGAGCTCTGGGATGATTGCGGAGTACTTGGAGTATTCGGATCATAGCTCGTAAATGAAGTAAACCCGGTACTACTATTTAGAGTATGCACCGAAAGTCGTTTGAATCTTCAGGCTTTAGTTATTGGCCATGGAACTTCCTTTAAAGTACAAATTAACGTCTTGTGGTGCATGTGCACTTCTGGATTTTGACATATTTTGTAGATCCATTTCGTGACCTTCAAGCTTTTCAATAAATTTTGCAAGACTTAACGTGTTGTTGTTGTTAGGACTATTCTTTAGTATCATCAGATATGTTGACCATTCGCCCTCTGGTAGTGCATCAGCTAACTTATCTACCAAGTCTTCGTTATCATTATTCACCCCTAACCGTTTCATTTCGACTACGAGGTGACAATACCTCTTAATCATTTGTTTCATTGTCTCGTGCCTTTTAATGAATGAAAGATATCGAATCCTTTCTTCAACAGTGATTGCTTGCTTTTAATCATATGTGCGCTTACTTGAAATTTAACCTTGAGCGCATTCCAAATGGATTAAGCATAATCTTCATGCTGTAACAGCGTGAAAATATCTTCTTTAATTTTCTGCTGTAAAATATTCATCATCTTCTTTTCACGCGAAAATAAAGCCTTTTCTTGTTCAGTATATTGCATTATTCCTTTCTCTAAACCATTCTCTCACGTCGGAATCTTATACCCTTCCTCTATCGTATACCAACAGTAGAGATAGTTTGCCTGTACCCAATTCGTAAATCTTTCATGACAACCCTTATAATCTTCAAGATACATCAATTTGGGTGGCTTAGTCATCGTGCCCATTTCGTTATCTAAGTTTAAGGTTTGGGCGGCTGCAGTCGAAACTGCAGATGTAGCGAATGCGTTAAAGAATTTGTTCTCCATTTCTACGATAAAAAATGAACAAAGATTAGTTCGTGTGAAGTGGGTTTCGTGCGGAGTGACACTTCGTGCGAGCCGGACTAAGATTTTCAAAAACAAGCCTTGATCACTTCGTATGATCTGGAGGTTACTTCGTGTGAAGCGGTAAACAACAATTTAACAAAATGTTACTTCATGCAAAGTGGATGGTCACTTCATGTGAAGTGTATGTTCAGATCGTGCGAGGTGTGTTTTTTCAATTTCATGTTTTTTTGCAATTTTCGACATGATTTCAGCTGTTTTTAACTCTAGTTCTTTCAAGGTGTCACACCCCGATCGCGTAAAACAACAAACCGCGGCGAAAACCTCGGGGAGTGGCGTAACAGAAGTATTGTTTCAACAACCATGGTAATTAAAGTTTTGTATTTAACATTAAGTTTGATTACATTGTCTTGGAGTAAAGGAAAACAAAACGGAAAGTAAATTGTCTTTGCAAAATAACAACAACATTATTATTGTCTTGTAGATTTTAAGTCACTAAAGCCCAAAGTCCATCCTAAGTATCGCATGAATCAACCTCAAACATTAGCTCGTGAAACACATGTGAAAATAAGTACGTCTGCATAAAAATGCCTCTGAGATACATAGGTTTTATTGATGAGGATTCATGACTCGAAAGTTAAAATATATTTTTAACAAAAAGTAGTCATGAACCTTATAAAGTATTTTCTTTAATAAAATCACAAGAAAATCAATGTTTAAAAGAAATGATGCATAGTTAAACAAATGTCCAATAAAAATGAATTTTTATAAAATTTGTCTTGTTTTGTAGTAAAATATCATGTCTTGTGTAAAAGATGTCATGTTTTGTAAAAAAATGTCATGTCTTGTAGTTACCGAAGTGGTTTAGATGACGCCACGATATGTAATATAATAAAAGCACTCATATATAGGAAGTACCAGCGGCGTATCCACCATGCCTTTATCATATTACACACGTTTCGTTATTTAAATCACTTACCAAAAATTATCAAGTTATTTATGGTTTAAACCAATGTCAATTGTCATGTGTAAACGATGTCTAATGTCAGTGTAATAACCATTGTCTTGTATGTCAAATGAAGTGTAATAACCATTGTCTTGTATGGCAAGTAAAAGTCTATACTCAAACCATATGTAATAATGTCATGTATAATCAAATGTCTTGTGTAACCAAATGTCGTGTTCAAAACGTTTTCTTTGAACAAAACAAAAGTTTAAATCAAAGATTATGTTTTGAAATGCATTGGATTATTTGATACGAACATTTATCAGGGTTTTATTTATCGCATACATTCAAGCCTTGAGACTGTCGGATAAACCCTTATAAAGTCAAAGGTTTATCAAAAGTGTATTCGGATTCTGTCATTCCCTACTTCCAAACAAACCTAGGAAGAGGGGAACAGGATTTGTCAAGTCCTATGGTACCATTACATACTACCGAGTGGCGTGATCAATGTTAATGAATGTATCATGTCCCGTTAAACATACCAAATGTCATAGTCAATGTAAGCAATGTCATGAAAAATGACTTTAAACCATGTACTAAGTATGCTCAGTCAACATACATAGCAAAATGCAATGTAAATCAATGTGCTCATATGCTAAGTCAACATATGCCGCAAAAGTATCTTTGAAATCAATGTGCTAGCATGCTCAGTCCACACCATGTACTAAGTATGCTAAGTCAGCATACATAGCAAAATACAATGTAAATCAATGTGCTCATATGCTAAGTCAACATATGCCGCAAAAGTATCTTTGAAATCAATGTGCTAGCATGCTCAGTCCACACACATAACAAAACATAATTGAAATCATGTATTATATGTGTACTATATAAACATAGCAAATATATATCATGAAAACATGAAAGCATTAAAGTAACGAGTAAGCACATGTGTATCACCCCAAATCATTTGAAAACGTAAAAGAGGGGACTATGTACTCACTTGGGCATTTTTGTCATTATTAAAGGCATAATAAGCGACTTAACATAATGCTAACCAAACGACATGACCATAAGGTATAACCTCATAGGGTTATTCCCTATAGAACTATGGTCATTAATATGAGTTTGGTCGGATCCTAAGGTCGACCAAATGGGTCGGGTTCGAAAGTCAAAGCGGTGGTCTAGACCGCTCGGCTTACGACCCTAAACAAGCACTAAACTAAAAGTGACGAGTTAGACATGTTTAACATGTCTAACTAAGTTTAGAAAACTGATTTGGTATCAAAACAAAGTGTTTTGATTCCTGAAAATAGTTCCGTCGTATAATGCGCACCTGCGCATTATTGCCTGAAACTTTTAACTCGTCACTTCGACTAGTAAACGTGGTAATCAGTAGGCATTATTGACCAACGTGATTACGATCACGTTGCAAAGTCCAATTGGGCATTGACTTGACCAATTAATGGTCAAAGCTGAAAGGTCAAACACTATTTGACTTTTAGCTTGAAATAGCTAAAAATAACAAAGAAGACTAGGATGGAACACTTACTTGTGATCCAAGAATGAAGGAAAGACTAAAGAACTCAGATGGGAGACCTCAAACAATGTGGTAGTCTCCACTCAGAGTTATAGAGAGAAATAAAAGAATTGAGCAAGGAAAATGGTTGCAACTATGGAGGTAGTTATAGTTGAAGATGAAGTGTAGGATCATGCCAAGTATTGAGAGGTGTTGTAGGATCATAACATGATATGTTGCAACCAGAGGAAGTGTGGCAATAACAAGTGCTTAGTGTCCAAGGAAGTAAACAAGAAGCTGCCAAGTTGCAATTAGGAAGCTTCTGCTCTGGGCACCCCTTACGGCTCGTATGGGGTTTTGCCTTACGGTTCGTAAGGCCCTTGCAGGGACATAAGTTTTAGAATTGGCAGAATTGGCCCCTGAACATGTTTTTGTCGCATTTTGGCACTTTTAACACCGGTTAACCTCATTTTAAAGCTTTATAAGGATGATAAAGCATAGGGAACTTGAAATATGTCCGGGTCATGGATATCGGTTCGTGTCACACCCCAATCTGCAGCGGAAGAAAACACGGGATGCAACAGACACCTCTGATACAAGCACATTGGTTATAAAGACACTACATTTTAGTAATTACCAAAATGTTGATTACATACTACATGTATGTTACAACTGCGCGTTCCCATGAACCACATAAGTCTTTTAAGACGCATGCGTCTATATATCAATATTCATTTATAAACATATCTTGAACCACATATCCAGATCACCTTAGCCTCAAGTTACCTGAAATGCATGTTAGTTTTAAAAAGGGTCAGCTAAACGAGTCGGTGAGTTTCACTGGTTTGGTTGTTGCGTAACAAAATGCGTCAACAAGTTTAATTGCACTGGTCATAGGTCACAGATGGAATTACACGAAAGCACAAGTGAAACCTCGACTGTTTTGCCTCGGGCCGTGTCATCCCAGACACTCCCAGCCACCGGACCGTGTCACACAGACACTCCCGGCCCACCAACTGCGTCACGTGCAGTTCAACGCCCCAGTGTAGTTATGCCTAACAACATAACCAGGTTAGGACGAGTGCAGTAGCCTAGTTGCTGACACACTGTCAGACGTGGCACTGGCTTGGTCAGAGCAATAGTACTATCCATTGTCCACGACTTACCTTAATCACTTGTAGTGGGGATGTGGTTCGTGTGTTAGATAATTCACATCCTCACAAGTTGGTGCAATTAACACAGTTTGTAACATGAAAATCACCCTAGAAAACAGTAAAACAGTTTAAAAGTGGGGAAGTAAAACTCACTGGATAGCATTATCACAAGTAGCAATATGAGTATATGCAAGCTGGTTCGGCTCTAACAGTCATCATGCAAGTAATTACCAATATCAGTTGCTAAGTCGATAATGCCTATAACTTGGGCCCGGGTGGGTATTTACAGGCCATATTGTACATCTAGTACCTAGGAACCACATAAGTCTTCTAAGCCACATGGTTGCCGACACACCTTGTCACCCCGACACAGCCTGGCGGCACTGAGTTTGTTAGACCAATAGTACTATCCAATGTCCACGGCTTACGCTAATCACTTGTAGTGGGGAGGGTGTTCGTGTGTTAGATAATTCACATCATCACAAGTTGGGGCAATTAACACAGTTTGTAACATGCAAATCACCCCAGAAAACAGTAAAACAGTTTAAAAGTGGGGGAGTGAAACTCACTGGATAGCAGTATCACAGGTAGCAATAGGAGTATATGCAAGCTGGTTCGGCTCTAACAGTAATCATGCAAGTAATTACCAATATCAGTTGCTAAGTCGGTAATGCCTATAACTTGGGCTCGAGTGGGTATTTTCAGGCCATATTGTACATCTAGTACCCTGGTGTGGTGATGGATGTTAGGGTAGGATCAGTTTTACATTTGGCTACCGGGCACAACTTCGTGTGCCAGCCAAAGTCGACTGTTCTATGTGTTCGGATAACGGCACTAAGATCTAGACAGTGCAAATACCTTTTTATTTAGAAAAGATTAAGTATTTATTAAGAAAATCTGGACATTTGGAGGATTTAGGCCTCCCGAATTTGAGTTTCCGTTTTCGTCGTCGGGATTCTCCCGAATGATGGTGGAACACACCCAAAGTGTCCAGCTAACCCTGGAACTTCCCAGAATACCCCCGGTGCCACTTATAGTCACAATAGTGTTTGGTCCGTTCCCAGTTTCGGAAGGTTCATTGTCCGGTAAACTGCCGAAATAAGTTAAAATAAGCGTTTTAAAACCTGAAAATCTCATTTAATCTAAGTTTTTTTATAAAATTCTAAAATTTTTTTGTAGAAATCAGTAACAACATACAGATTTCAAGAAAAATATTTTGGGATTTTATAAAGTTATTTTATAACTTAAATAATATATTTGTAAAACAGTATTTAACTGAATAATTTACATCGCTTATCATACAATGTCTAATAATTCTCAAAATATTCCAGTAAGTCCCTCATATGTCCAGGAACTCCCTGCGAAAATTTGGGATTTTTCCTATTTCGTTTCAGTGCGTTTCCAGCTACTGAAAATCCCTAAAACGCGGATTTTTAATCCGAATGAAAATTCAGTAAATGGACTCCCAAACTTCACAAAACATTCTCTATATGTTCCTTGATGTTTCGGTAAAGTTTGGTGATTTATTGATCCCGTTTGGTTATTTTTCCGAATTTCTTTCTATAAAACAGTAAAAAATTCACCAAAAATCGTAGAAAATTTCAAAAATTCTAAATTTTACGTTGACATTCCTGTCAATATCCTACATCATGATACCAAATTTCAGCTCAATCCAATACCCACGGACCAAGTTCTGGTCCAAACAATATTCTGCCTATTCTCGATTCGAGTTTCGGGTGATATACCTAGCTATTCCTTCGATTCCGAGTGTTTTTCTTGAGTCCAGAAGTGGGTGGGAGCTATATTCAGTACCTACACATCAAGCACAACCAAACATGCCATAGTTCATGTCAATCAAGCTTTGTTTCATTGTTTTTCGGTTAATCGATTAGTTATGCGATTTTGGTCGATTAGGTGTTGATTAGGGTATCAAAACCCCAAGTTTGGTGATCTTGGCTGTTGTATAACACCAGGGAATTCATGTGTGTTCTTATTCAGCCAAGAAACTTGTTTAAAGCTTCCAAAACATGGATTAAAAAAAGTTTTTGGTAGGCTAAACCATGTATAATCAAGAAAACTCATCAAAAGTCTATTAGAACTTGTAAGAATACCTTGGATTAGTAGAGTTTCTATGGATGATCAGCTGGAAATGGAGGGTTTATGGTAGAATTTTGTGGAATAATGAAGAATTTAATGAAAAAATAAAGAAAAACCTTTATATAATAAGGTGGAGTGCCCCTACCCCACCTATGCTTTGCCGTGCTTCGCTTTTCATGTTAAAAGCTGATGTTTATCTTCGGTTTCACGTTTAGGTTCGTTTTTAGGTCCCGCACGTGTCTTCGATCTGCCAAACGAGCTCCTTTTTTCGCGTTTTTAGTGTCAAAAGACTCGTTTTAAAAATACTACATAACCCTCTCAAAATCCGAACACGGTTACGTTTTAATCATAATAGCCTCGTATTAGGGTAGTTTAATTGTTTTTAAGCTTGATTGACCGTTCCTCGCATGTTTGGTTGTCTTTCTTTGCTCTCAAAACGAAGGCGTTTCTGAAGGTCCGTTGTACGAATCGTTCGAGTCCTAATTTGGCAAACCTAAGGTAAACGTGCGGAATCCGTTTGCATAGGCGACACTGGATACTAGTTTGTTACTGTTTAATCACTGTTTCATTAATGTGTAGATGTTACAGATCCTAGAAACACTTGGACAGAGCTTCACCTCTGTTGTGACAAAATCTCTGAATCTTACAAATGAAATGACAAGACATCTATATAAAGGATGACAAGTTCGCTTGAACTGTGTCATGGACAAGTTCGGGCGAACTTGTCCTAGCCATTACAAGTTCGGGCGAACTTGTCCTAGGCATGACAAGTTCGGGCGAACTTGGCTCTAAACATACATAAACTTTGATATTTCACTCCTAAATACAGACTCGACTTTATACGATGACGTAGGCAACATACATATGCTTCAACAGACTCCCCCTTGGATGTTGTGGTAGTCATCATTCTTCAATTAAGTTCCTGAGTCTTTAATGTTCTCTTGATCTTTATTTCTTGAATAACTTTAACTTCCTTGATCTTCATAGCATCTACAATCCTTTACTCTTTTCCTCTCGAGCTTGTCTTGGTAAAACTTTAATCACCATGCTCCCCCTTGCTTTGA
Source organism: Scalesia atractyloides (assembly GCA_947069175.1). Taxonomy (NCBI): domain Eukaryota; kingdom Viridiplantae; phylum Streptophyta; class Magnoliopsida; order Asterales; family Asteraceae; genus Scalesia; species Scalesia atractyloides. Next base: position 57,959,391 of record CAMTDV010000005.1, on the reverse strand, counting down.
GCTTTCTGGTATCTTCAGTCAACGTGTTTTATCCAGCTCCCCCTTAAAATCAACTTCCTCTTTCAAAGTTTCTCAAACATTCAAATAAACATTTCACATTCAAACATTTCAAATTTTAATCATCTATCAGTTTTTAAACCCTCTTAGTTAATCAAGTCCAAATTAATGACCTTGAATAGCTCATTTATGTATCAAGTTCAACTTAATGATCTTGACTAAACGTTTTGATACTAAACTTACGCAGTTATTCAAGGGTAAGTTTCAACTTAATGAACTTTTAAACTTTTCAGATCAATTTGAAATTTTCAAACTTTTGATCAGCTGCTTTAGATTTTGAAAGTCAGCTTTTCATCATTAGCGGTCGTAACTAAAAGATAATATAATCCTTTTGTTTTTATGTAATGAATATCATGCTCTAACTATGTACAAACATATTTATAGAGATATTTTTGTTGAGTTTGTGTTTAAAGGATCATATCAGTTTTTAAAACATATCACTAGTACCATTGACCTCTTCATGACACTAAGTTATAAACAAATTTACCTAGATTGTCGATATATTTGTCCTCTTAAACTTCAACACATTTCTCAATTGTTCCGAAATACGTTATGTAGAATTAAGAAACTTGACTTAACTATGGTTCCCATCTCAGAATATACTCTCGTATCATGATTCCCTAGATTTCATCTTACATGTGATTATAGTGTAATTGATATCTGTATCTGGGTTAATGCGAAGCCTTGAGAGCTCAGGTTAATACCACCGTATCGGCAAAGAGATGAAGGCTTGACTAAAAGGTGTGTTCCACTTACGGAATCTTTTTAGCACTGCAAATGATTAGATCTTTCGATTCTTTTCAATTTTGCATGCAGTTTTAGGGTTTATAGCAAAAGCATTATAGAAGTTCTAGGCTATTGCTTCCGCAAAATCAGAAGAACTTGTATCATACCCCAGATATCAACTATCTATAAAGACCTCGTATCTCAGAATCAGACAATCTCTCAAACAAAATTTCGGAGTACTAAGTCCATATATCCGAGAGATGTTAATCCACAAGACTAAGCAGTTGTAAAATTTAGTTTATATCTCAGAAACAATTTACTGAATGTGTAAAGCCTATCGTCACATCCACAGTAAGACTTGTTTATCACTTTTTAAACTTAACAATTCTTTAGCATATTGTGATAAACCACTGATGTACTATCATTTCCTTTTATCCACAAAACTCTTTTTGTATTTTTCAATGTTTTTGTACTTTCGTATTTAAAATGTTTATGGATTTTCTGAAAAAATTTTCTCCCCCTAAAATTCAAAAACATATTTTGGAATTTTTTTTTTATAGAAAAACATTGACCAACCAATGAGAATCACTTAAAATTCTCTATTCGTTACTTCTTCACAATTTTTCTTTTTAAACCCTATCCCCCTCATGATGATAAAAACCTTGACACTTTTGTGTTAATAAAACATTTATATCTCTGAGTTATGTCTTTTCAACAGTGAGGGTTCTGTGAAGTTTTAAAATTTTCTCTAAAAATTTGTAAAATTTTCAAGTAAACGTTATTAGAACATGTTTTCAAAAAATTGTAAAGTAAACGTTATTTGAATTTCAAATTTTGTAAAAATGGCCTTTATATAAAACTTGTTAACCCAGCCCTTCGTCTTCATTGTGTGTCACGGAACTCCATTTTCAGTAACTTGCTTTCTTCTTAGAAGTTCCTGCACATAAATTCAAACAGTTAGTTGAATAGTGACACCCAAGCTTTTGCAGTCTTAGGTGTCATTTCTTCAACCTTAATTTTGATTTTCTTTACACAATCAGGTTATTTTGGACTTTCTCAAGTTTTGGAAAGTCCTCTAACCTTTCAATTTTCACTGATTGTGTAACTTCTTTTTCTTTTACCAATCATGATTGATTTTCCATTAAAGCTTTCTTGAAATACAATGTAGAAACTTTTTGTTCATCACTATTCGAGGATTCACCAGTTTCAAAATTTGAAAACTTTGTAATAACTGGTTTCACCTTGTTTGTAGTTTCTCTACCTTGTTTCCAAACCTGAGTTGGTACTTTCAAATCTTCAAAATTTTTCATATCAATATGAACAAGTTTAAGATTAATTTGAAAACATTTTCTAGCTATGTGTCCATTTACTCCACATTTATGACACTTCAGGTTCTCATATCGATCTTTTCTATCAAACCATACACTCAAATCATAACATTGATTTGATGTGTGGCAGCCATCTTTCCTTCTTCTCCTGTAACTTTGATTTGACGTTGAAGCACTGTAGTCCTACCTGCACCACTTATTCACAAATTTTTGTGAATTTTGATTTACAAATTTTTGTGAATTTCTATAATAATTGGATGATGTACCGATGAGCTTTTATGTTTCTTTTGAAAATTTTAGAACTTTGTTTTTCTTTTTGTTTTCATTCTCCATTCTGCTTAGAAGGTTTTTGCGTTGAGCATTCACCTTTTTCAGTAGATTGTAGAACAGTTTCTTGAAAATTTTCTTTTAGTTTTAAAAATATTTCATTTTTATTATTTTTATCATCGGTATCAACATCACAATCTTCAATTATGACATCGTCATAATTTGTGACATTGTCACTTAATGAATTTGATTTTTATTTTCATTGATCGGTTTTGGACATATCTGATCTAGAATCAATGACGAGGTCACAAAACCTTTCAATTTCTTTTCTAAATCGACAGCTTTGTTTTTAGCAATCTCAACATCTTGTTCAAGTTTCCTCATTTTTTCAAGATGCGAGTTTATTATATTTTGTTTTTCAAAATTATTTTTTATTTTAAACAGAATTTTCATTTTCAAAATTTTTATTCTATTTTCAAAAATCTTTTCATTTTCTTTTAGTTTTTTTTATTTTCTAATGTCAAACTCTTTCATGATTAGAACTTCTTGCTCTTAATCATCTCTACACTATCCAAATATTTAGCACGTAGAGCATTCCACAACTTCTGTGCTGTATCACATTCTTGAAGTAGAATCAAGATATCTTCATTTATCGATTGCTGTAACAAGCTAATTATCTTCTTCTCATGAACATTCTGGTAGAAGACATTTGCTCGTTTCCAGTTCTCGAATTTTTCTTCTAGCTTTCATACTCGTCTATACTCATCAACTTCGGCGGCTTCACAGACCCCATTTTTTCCAACTCTATCTGTCGTTCAAAAACACTTGAAAAATGATTAGCAAACAGACAATTTTAGTAAAATTTGACTTTTTAATCGACAATATTAACGTAGCGGGTCGCTAAAAACGTTTAAAATTTTTCCGAAAACTGTTTTTACCAGATTAGAGCTTTAAACTCGTCTCGTCGATTCAATCTAACGATATATATGCTATCCGAGACGAATCTAACGTTATATTTCGGGTCACTAAAGACGTTTTTTTTAAACCGTTAGACAAGTTCAGGCGAACTTGTAATGGACAAGTTCGGGCGAACTTGTACCCTTCTTGACAAGTTCGAGCAAACTTGTATACTAATTGACAAGTTCGGGCAAACTTGTTGAAATTTGGACAAGTTCGGGCGAACTTGTATCAATTTTCAACAAAATATGTCAAGTTCAGGCGAACTTGATCAAATTTTGATAAGTTCGAGCGGACTTGTTCAGCTAGTTCGCTCAGAATGAATTTCCAAAATCTGATTTTTTGTAATTTTCGACATGATTCTGATCGTTTTTAGCTCTAGTCTTTTCAAGGGTTTTGTCCGTGTAATATCCAAAATTTGAATTTTTGTAATTTTCATGATTTTTTGTAATTATCTATGATGAATTTTACGTATTATACTTGAAAATCAGTTCATTTTGTCGGTGTAATATCCAAGAAAAGTTTAAAATGAAAGAAATGAGTAGAAGATGTGAAGTTCTATGTCCAATGTCTTAAAATTAGGCCAATCCTGCTCTGATACCAATTGAAGGTCCGTTGTACGGATCGTTCGGGTCCTAATTTGGCAAACCTAAGGTAAACGTGCGGAATCTATTTGCATAGGCGACATAGGATACAAGTTTGTTATTATTTAATCACTGTTTCATTAATGTGTAGATGTTACAGATCCTAGAAACACTTGGACAGAGCTTCGCTTCTGTTGTGACAAAATCTCTGAATCTTACAAATGAAATGACAAGACATCTATATATAGTATGACAAGTTCGCTTGAACTGTGTCATGAACAAGTTCGGCAAACTTGCCCTAGCCATGACAAGTTCGGGCGAACTTGTCCTAGGCATGACAAGTTCGGGCAAACTTGTTCCTAGACAACACGAGTTCGGGCGAACTTGGCTCTAAACATACATAAACTTTGACATTTCGCTACTAAATACAGACTCGACTTTATACGATGACGTAGGCAACAGACATATGCATCAACAGTTTCCCTAACCGGGAAGCTGCCTGGTTTTGCGTGCCCGAGCTCCGATTTGCTCCAAATCCTATGTCATGGTCTATGGCACATAACTAAGATGTTTCTTGAACTCAGAATCTTAAATAGCCCCACCAATGGCCTAACAATCATCGTCAAATGTTTAATGCGTTGTTAAACGGAAAGCTCCCGTTTAACACGTTGTTTAAAGCTAAGGAAACCAACCTCGCACCGTTGGCCCTTATTAGTGTCATGTTAACCATGAGGTGCTCTCGGCTTCCTCCGAGACGTAATAGATATCGGTTAGCATATCACACAAGTCATGTATGTTTACTAATACATATTCCCTAGAGTCGTCAATCCATTCACGACTTTGTCTTGCCATGTAGGTAACGCATAGCGTCAACGTAATGTTTTTGGTAATTACCTTTCATATACTCCTGTTATAGCCGGTGTAACATGTTCCAGAATTCGTATCATCACACACAAATATCATGATATACATATCACGTCCTATTACCACGGACTTGTACCGATCAAAGTTTACTGGGATTTTTCACAGTTGTCACAGTCTCCCCCGGTTAAAAGAATTTCGTCCTTGAAATTCCGTTTAGTAATTCATTGGAAAACTCACTCAGTCATCTGACCGACAAGTATGTTTTCGCTTTTCATTTAGTATTATCATCGTACGGAGATGATAATTGTGCTACATAGTAGCGGTGTAATTTGTCCATCCACAATTCCTACGTATTGGTAAGAGTAACATTTGTCATCACTTCCAATCTGAAAGTGAGAGTGTTGTTGGGCTCACAGTACAACAGGAGTCACGTATTCAGCTTATAGCTGACTGCAATTATTACGTTTTCTTTGCATTCATTATCTTCACCATTCATACAACATAAGTTTTATTTACGATTTCGTTTAATAGTTATTGAACACCCCCTATACAGGAGGAGTATGGATACCCTCCCAGGGTTCGTTGTGAAAGTCTCAATGGTGAGCATCATGCTCCGCATGTTTGTATTAAGGGAATAAATTTGGTTTCACCGAGTTGTGCGCGACAATCTTCCCTTGTTGTGGTGTGCGTGGTTATCTTTGGTTACTACAAAACCGACAACGAGAGTCCCTATTCTATAGTAGAGAATAAGGAAGAGAAAGGCTTTTGAGAGCCCAAGGTTGCCATAAGGCGGGCATGTACACGAGTAACAACGAATATGCCCACTTACATCCATGGTGTGCCTGAACTACTTATCATTAGTCGGGTTACGTTGTAAGGACATGAAATTTTCACAATAATAATTCTAGTTTGTGATAATTTCGGGAACTTGTCTTTAGCTGCTATACAACTGTTTATGTCTTTTCCAGAAGGAAATAACTTAGTAACTTCGATAACATCGGTGTGATTCTCTGGGAGATAATCGTATACAATTTCCCATATACTGGGAATGGTGGAGTGTGTACCCAATGCGGTTTTAATTCAAGTAACACCATGTTTAAAACGCTATTATATCACGTAGAAATATTTAAGGCGTGATAAGTGTCTAACGCTCACAAGTATCGCCATGATGCCTCTAATTATGGACTCAAAATTGACCGTAGACGTGCAAGTAATTCTATAAAAGATGACTAAGTAACGAGTCATCGAATCAAGATTCCCCATCAACGGAGTACCTCCCGTGTGACATCTTTGCTTTCAAACCTTTGTACTTTATCCATCAATTTTATGTTTAATGAAACTTTGTGTTACATTTATGAGTTTTATATATGTATTTATAACATTTGTGCATTTTCAATTTTTTTGACTTATTAGACCTCTTCTGAAAGTGTAATCGCAAAACGTAATCAGTTAAAACGTAACGTATAGTCCGGAATAGTGACATAAGCTAAACATACCGTAAATATCCTTTACATAACTTAGAAATAAGTTTTGAAGGGTTTAGTATGTCAAAAAAACAAGCTTATTCGATCACAAGGACTGTTTACGACAAACTACGAAAGTCTGCTGATTTTAATAGCGACGCACACTCCGGAACAATAATATAAGTTAAACATACCTCAAATACCCTTTACATGACTTAGAAATAAGTTTTGAGAGCTTCGGTATGGCAAAATCATGCTTTTGCAAACTTTAGGGGCTATTTTGCAAATTCTGCGAAACTATGCCAATTCGCGTATTTCTTAATCCGAAACATGTACGCACATCCCAAATATTTTTGTAAGCCACTTCTCTCATTTCATTGCCACTTGTTGGCTTTGTAGATGCAATGCAATATTTTGTAGATCTTTCATATCTTGATGAAATCTTTTGTAAGATCTTACATATCTCAATGGAATCTTTTGTAGATCTCCCATATCTTGATGCAATCCTTTGTGATCTTCCAAATCATGATGCAATCTTTTGTGATCTTCCAAATCGCGATGCAATCCTTTATAGATCTTCCATATCTCGATGCAAATCTTTTGTGATCTTCCAAATCACGATTCAATCTTTTATAGATCTTCCATATCTTGATGAAATCTTTTGTAGATATTCCATATCTTGATGAAATTTTATGATCTTCAAAATCACGATGCAATCTTTTGTAGATCTTCCATATCTTGATGAAATCTTTTGTGATCTTCCAAATCACAATTCAATCTTTTGTAGATCTTCCATATCTTGATGAAATCTTTTGTAAGATCTTGCATATCTCAATGAAATCTTTTGTAAATATTCCATATCTTGATCCAATCTTTTGTGATCTTCCAAATCATGATGCAATCTTTTGTGGTCTTCCAAATCACAATGCAATCTTTAGTAGATCTTCAATATCTTTATGAAATCTTTTGTGATCTTCCATATCTAGATGCAAATCTTTTGTGATCTTCCAAATCACGATGCAATCTTTTGTAGATCTTCCATATCTTGATGAAATCTTTCGTGATCTTCCAAATTATGATGCAATCTTTTGTAGATCTTCCGTATCTTGATGAAATCTTTTGTGGTCTTTCAAATTACGATGCAATCTTTTGTAGATCTTCCATATCTTTATGAAATCTTTTGTGATCTTCCAAATCACGATGCAATCTTTTGTAGATCTTCCATATCTTGATGAAATCTTTTTTAGATCTTGCATATCTTGATGGAATCTTTTGTAGATCTCCATATCTTGATGCAATCTCATTTAATCTTCCATATCCTATAAATATAGCATAATCTTCTCATTTCAAGGAGAGATCACTTCACTTCTCTCTCTCTCTTGAAACTCTCGTCGAACACCCCCCCTCCTCCCCTCCATTTTCGTTTTTCAACCTTATCTTCAATATTCAAGTCCCTTCCAAGGTGTTTCCAAGCACTTTTGAAGATCCTAAGGTGATTTGAAACCAAGCTCCAAATCATCATACTTTGTCAAAAAAACCCACCAAAATCTTGAAGGACGAATAAACAATTTGAGGGATTTCGTTAGCACATAAAAACGCACCCAAAGGTGATCACATAGTCCCCTATTTTAAGTTTTCAAATGTTTTGGGGTGAAACATATTGTGCCTATGATTAATCTCGTGTTTTTCATGACTTTATACATGCTTTAATTACATAGTACATATACTACATGACTTTCATTGCATTTGATTTATATATTGATTTTGCATATTTATCACATTGATTTCAAAGAAACTTTTGCGGCATATGTTGACTTAGCATATGAGCACATTGATTTACATTACATTTACTTGCTATGTATGTTGACTGAGCATACTGGTACATTGGTTTTCAAAGACATTTACTTGCTATGTATGTTGACTGAGCATACTTTACATTGGTTTTCAAAGACATTAACTTGTTATGTATGTTGACTGAGCATACTAGTACATTGGTTTACAAAGACATTTACTTGCTATGTATGTTGACTGAGCATACTAGTACATTGGTTTTCAAAGACATTTACTTGCTACATTGTTCATGACATTTTGGTGCGTTGGAGATAGACTTAATACATTCATTAACATTGATCACGCCGACGGGTAGTAAGTTATGGTACCATAGGACTTGACAAATCCCGTTCCCGCTTCCTAGGTTTGTTTGGAAGTTTGTTTAGGGAATGACATAATCCGATGAAATGGATAGACCTTTGACTGATAGGGGTCTATTTAACTGTTACAAGGCTTGAATGTGTTTGCTAACAATCTGAAAAATATGTTTAACAATAAAAGCAATGGTTTATAAAATATATCTTTTGATTATTTCAAAGACGTATTTTATTTCAAGACATTTGGTTTATACTTGACTTTTGGTTACACAAGACTTGTTCCTATATGACTTTGGTTTACATGACTTTGGTTTGCATTTGCTTTGGTTTAAACAAGACTTTTCGATGATGGTTGGTTTATGGGGAGTGATTTAAATAACGTGACGTATGTAATATAATAAAAGCATGGTGGATACGCCGAAGGTACTTCCTATACATAAGTGATTTTATTATCTTACATATTGTGGCGTTATCTGAATCATTTCAAACAAAATACAAGACTCACATATTATATAACAAAACATGACATTTTATATAAATTCAAGATTTACTTTTAGTTATCTATTCGACCATGCATTACTACTTTGATATTGTATTGATTTTCATATAATCATTATAAACGAAACTTTTTATGTTTCATGGCTACTTTTGTATAAATTCAAACATTTCCTTACAATCTTTAAAGCCATGAAACGTCATCACAAAACCTATGTTACTCATCGGCATTTTTATGCTGACGCACTTTATTTTCACATATGTTTCAGGAGAAAATGCTTAAGATAGATCATGCATCACATAGGACGGACTTTGGGCCTTAGTAGCTTAAAACTTGAAGACAATTTAACTCGTGTTATGTTTTATGTTTAATTTCCAGACAATATAAACGATTTCCATTAAATAAAACTTCACTTGTCATGCCACAGTTGTTGAAACAATAATTCTGTTACGACACTCCCTGACGTTTCCGCCGTGGTTTGTTGTTTTACGCGGTCGGGGTGTGACATAAATATTGGCATCAGAGCCAATGGTTATAGGGAATTAGGTTATTAGTAATACTCTGACCTAGACTATAACTTTTCTAGGACACTAACACAAGTTATCTTGTGTTTAGATTTTTAAAACAATACCGTCACCTATCCTTAGGTGAACACCAAAACATAAACACAATTTCCAAAATGATTTTTGAAATTAATCATCCATCCTTGGGTGATTTATTTTTGCGTTAAGCCTTTGATGTTTTCAAAATCTCGTCAAAGTTTGGGTCTTATTAATGTGAACACGTGCAATCTGGAAGGGTGGGTGTCTGTACCCTGAGTTTTTTGTCTAAGGCTATAGTGTTCGTACAAATCCGCATTATCGGACTAGTCACTCTTACCTGGGAACTCTTGGGGTGAGTGTCCACTTATAGGCTAAAGCATGTCTTCGTAATACCTTATAAAGACCCATCTACTTTGATTAGTCATTGTGTGTCGTTAGTTTGTTTTGGGAAACAAATGAATGACCACCATCCTAATATTGTCGATATTTTATCATCTCATTTTTATTATCCAACCTTCATCTCACTCACTTTCTCTTGTGTTTCTCTTTTAAGAATGCCTCCTCGACGAGACACAAACGCTAATCCGGACCCAGCCATGGCAGCTATGATAGCTCAGCAGATTGCTGTTGTACTACCTAACCTCGTAACTCAAATGAACCAAGCCAACAATAATGTACCTGCTTCTTGCAACTTTAAACAGTTTAACTTGGCTAAACCGCTCAAGTTTAGTGGTTTTGAGGGAGCATCTGGGCTCCTACAGTGGTTTGAGAGTCTTGAGAATACTTTTCGTCATGTCAATGTCTGAATGAGCGTAAGATCGAGTTTGCATCAAGTGTGTTTGAAAAGAGAGCGCTAACATGGTGGAATGGGGTGATGAGAGACAGGGGTGCTGACATTGCTATGGGTCAGACTTGGGAAGAACTCAGGGCCTTAATGATGAAGGAGTTTTGTCCCCGTCACAAATAGAGGGCACATGAAAATGAGTTCCACGACCTGAAGCAAAACAGTGGTGAGCATCGTGCGTATACTGACAGGTATGAAGAGTTGAGCTTGTTGTGTCCTGAGATGGTGACGCCTTTGGATAAGGCGATTGAGAAATACATAGATGGTCTTCCTGACCCAGTTCAGGATATTGTCACCAGCACCAACCCCACTACTGTCAGGCAAGCCATTGAGCTCGCTGCAACACTGACCGAATCACAGATCAGAAAGGGTAAGCTCCACCGAAAAGGTGACAAGAAGCCGTCTGACAAGTCCAAGAAACAAAAGGGTAAGAAGGCTGAAGGTTCGAAGAAGTCTAGGAAGCGTAAGGCTTCCAAGAACGTTGCTGTCACTACTCAACCCAATCCTGCCGCTTCTAACCAGCATGCTCTACCTCCTACGAAGAAGGAGTATACCGGCACTGTACCATTGTGCAACAAGTGTAATGGTCATCACCAGCCTCAGTTACCATGTCGTATTTGTGCAAACTGCAGACGATTTGGCCATCTGGCCAACACTTGTCGATGTCCTCCTGCTCGGAACCTAGCCGCACAAAACCAAGTTCAGCAACCAGCAAATCCTGTGCGACCTCACTATCCACCCGGATCTTGCTACAACTGTAGTGATCTTACTCACAACCGTAACAATTGCCTAAGATTGGCGAATGCGATCCAGGCTCGTGGACGAGCTTTCAACATTAATGCAAACTAACACGGGCAGACAACGAGGTGGTAAACAGTACGTTCTTTGTTAACAACCATCCTGCTTCTATACTGATTCGGTGCTAATAGAAGTTTTGTGTCCTTAACATTTGAGTCTTTACTTGCGAAACCAAGAACCAAACAAGGAAGGCCCTTGACAGTAGAAATAGCCAGTGGTGAACCTCTTGTACTTGATTCTGTCATTCCTGGTTGTCAATTGAACCTTAATAACCATCTTTTTCCTATTAACCTCACACCTATGCAACTCAGAAGCTTCGACATTATAGTGGGAATGGATTGGTTGACCAAACATCATGCCGAGGTGGTTTTCTTCGATAATATTGTTCGTGTACCTCTTCCGTCTGGTGAAGTTCGTGGAGAGAAACCGGTTAGTAGCCTCAAACTCATGACTTGTACCCAAGCCCATAAATACCTACGAAAGAAATATGTTGCATTCTTGGCCCGTATCGTAGAGGAGAAAGGCAAAGGTAAAAAAATTCAGGACATCCCTGTTGTTCGGGATTAACCTGAGGTATTTCCCGAGGAGCTACCTGGTTTACCCCCAGCACGTCAGGTTGAGTTTTGTATAGACCTTGTACATGGTGCCAATCCGATAGCTAAATCCCCTTACCGTCTTGCACCGTCTGAAATGCAAGAATTATCAAAACAGCTTCAGGAGCGTTCTGACAAAGGATTTATTCGTCTGAGTTTTTCACCTTGGGGTGCTCCAGTTCTGTTCGTGAAAAAGAAAGACAGATCCTTTCGTATGTGTATCGATTATCGTGAGATTAACAAACTCACGATCAAGAATCGATATCCCCTACCTCGCATTGATGATCTCTTTGACCAGCTACAGGGTGCGACTTGCTTTTCGAAGATTGATCTTCGTTCTGGGTATCATCGGCTTCGTATACTCGAGGAGGATATTCCTAAGACAGCTTTCCGCACTCGTTACGGTCATTATGAATTCACTGTCATGCCCGTTGGTTTGGCAAATGCTCCTGCTGTTTTCATGGACTTGATGAATAGGGTTTGTAAGCCTTATTTGGACAAGTTTATCATTGTTTTTATTCATGACATCTTGATTTATTCCAAGACTAGAGCCGAACACGAACAACATCTTCGTTTAACAATGGAACTTCTCAAGAAAGAACAACTTTACGCCAAGTTCTCCAAGTGCGAATTTTGGCTTAAGGAAGTTCAGTTTTTGGGTCACATTGTTAACGAACAAGGTATTCACGTAGATCGCGCCAAGATCAGTGCAATCAGGGATTGGAGTACACCTACTACTCCTACCGAAGTTCGTTCATTTTTGGGTCTCGTGGGTTATTACCGCCGCTTCATTGCAAATTTCTCTAAAGTTGTGGTTCCCCTCACTGCTTTAACTCAAAAGAATAAACCTTTTGAGTGGGGATCCAATCAGGAAGAAGCCTTCCAACTTTGAAGAAAAAGCTTTGTGACGCTCCTATTCTATCTTTACCCGAGGGTAACGACGACTTTGTAGTATACTGTGATGCATCGAACTTAGGCCTTGGATGTGTTCTAATGCAAAGAGACAAGGTTATAGCCTATGCATCGAGACAGTTAAAGGTTCACGAAAAGAACTACACCACTCATGATCTTGAATTGGGTGCTGTGGTGTTCGCTCTTAAGATTTGTAGACATTACCTTTACGGTACAAAATGTGTGGTTTTTACGGACCATAAAAGTCTCCAGCATATCTTCAATCAGAAAGAACTTAACATGAGACAACGACATTGGGTTGAGCTTCTGAATGATTACGACTACGAAATTCGCTACCATCCTGGCAAGGCGAATGTTGTAGCTGATGCTCTTAGTCGTAAAGAACGTGTAAAGCTACATTGTATCCAAGTTCAATCTGACATCCAAACACATATTCTTAAAGCTCAACGTGCTTGTGTTATGCAAGGCATGATGGGTAATGAATTACCTCATCATCTTGAGCTTCAACTCGAATATAAAGAGAATGGGTTGCTTTACTATCCAAACCGTTTATGGGTTCCAAGTCTAGACATTCTCCGCACTTTGATTATGAACAAGGCTCATAAAGCTCGTTATTCGATACATCCTGGTGCGGACAAGATGTACAAGGATTTCCGTACCCAGTACTGGTGGTCGTGTATGAAGAAAGGCATACCTATGTTGGTTTCTAAATGTCTTACTTGTCTTAAGGTAAAAGCAGAACATCATTGTCCTTCTGGTTTGCTTAAACAACCAAGGATTCCGGTTTGGAAATGGGAAAGCATTGCAATGGATCTCATTACTAAACTACCGCGTACACCTAGAGGACATGATGCCATTTGGGTAGTCGTTGATCGACTAACAAAGTCAGCACATTTTATAGCCATTCGTGAGGATCTCTCTGCTGACAAACTTGCTAAGATTTATGTGGATGAAATAGTATCTCGTCATGGTGTTCCTTTGGATATAATATCTGATCACGATGCTCGATTTTTATCTCATTTTTGGAGAACCATGTAGTCTGCCATGGGATCCAAGCTAAATTTGAGCACTGCTTATCACCCACAAATGGATGGGCAATCTGAAAGAACAATCCAAACATTAGAGGATATGCTTAGAGCCTGTGTGATTGAATTTGGTGGTGTAACACCCCAAAAATGTCACAACGGAAACACAAATGTAATGGTGACGGATGTTGGTGCCCATAAATATCTTAGTGGATGATGCATCGTTAATTTTGGACATATTACTTAATTAAAACATTGTTTACAAATTTAAACATAAACCACAACCATAACATAGTTAAGTTGTCTTGATCCTTATGGATCTTAATACAGTCAGTCCCAAATAAGTTTTAAAAGTGTCCAAAGTTTATTATTAAACAAACATGCATCACAACCACAAGATACGCCAAAGATTCCCGAATCCATGCTCAAGTACCTGAAGAACACGTTAAAATCAAGTGTCAACACAAAGGAGGGTGAGCTCACATATTCAAATTTAAAATAATTTGATCAAAGGAAAAACTTTCTAATTATGTGTTTATTATCAAAACATCCAAATAATATTTTTGAAAGTTTATTTATTTATTTCCTTAATAAAAATCCATGAGTCAGCCGTCGCAAGCGTTTCCCCGAAACATCCAAACTAAGCATCTTCCCAAGTTTCACATATTAAATTTATTGCATCAAATGTTCAGACTCGTATGTTTGCAAGACAATACGAACTATATATTAACATTAAGGGTATAATCAATGATAGACAATAACAGAATATAAATTCGTCGCTTGACATGACACGGAGCTACCGGTCGCGACGGGGTTGTCAACCCGATAGATCTATCAACAATTCCACGCAATCTATATTAATGATTAAATGGCTAAGTTCGCGCAAAGTGCCCGCAATGGGTCACCCAAGGTGCCAACCTTATGAACAATATATATATCCTACTAAAATGATAAAATTTAATATAACACGTTGTATTAATCCCTGACGTCCCCACCGAAACGTAAGCCTAATCCCGATACTTACTCTCTTGAGACGGGGCCAATTCGTTACAACATTAGATTTAAACATTTTAAATCCACAAGGTCGTTCTATCCCATAACGCCGTAAAATCTATATCACTATTCCAAAATCCGTTTCATCCCGAAACATATTTATATCCAAAGCCATGTTTTTCTCCAAAAACATATCATATAATTCCAAATCATATTTTCCATGAAAATATATTTATAGTTTAATCAAAGGCATATTTTATACGAAAACGTATACTTATCCTTTTAAGGCGTGTTCTTCTACCAAAACATATACTAAAACAGTAAAAAGAGGGGTTTAGTGACACTCGCCTTTGGGTGCGTATTTAAAATAGCGCGATCCCAAAATTTGATTCTACACGTCCTAACATACGTAGGCACGATTTAATAATCAATATATTATAAAATTCCTAAGTTTCTCCAATACTTAGAATTTTCACACAACTTTGAGATTTTCTCGAAAAGTAATTATTTTTTATTATGTTGGCATATTAATATATATATATGAGTTCATATATATATATATATATATATCTTTTTAAGATTTTGCGACTTGAACGATTTTTATTGGTGACCTTAATGTTTTATCCGTTACACTCCCGTTTATAAATACTATATATCTACGATTTGCGCGTCGTAATATATATACATAAACGTGCACATATTCACAATATCATAACACGCGAAACTCATTAACTTATTCAATTTATCATTTTTAAAGCATGTATACATGAAATAACTCACTAAGTTAACCTATGTATCAATTCATGCTCGACAAATAAGTTACACATTTTAACGCGATTTCACCGATTCTACCATTTTAAACATACAAGCGTACATGCATAGTCGTAATTCCCGCTATCATGTCGACACTTAACATATTATCATATTCACATATTTAAATCACATAACATATTTAAACACATAAGGTTCATTCATTAACAACCCATTCTAGTGTATGTTGAAAAATGTGTATTTTAGTGATTCGGTAACGTTTTCGGGCGCCGAAAGTCACGTATGACCAACCAAACACCAAATAAACTAAATATAAGTTAATATACTTATATTTATACTAAAAATATCAGTTTATTTACTGATCTAAAACAGTTTCATAAAAACCCTCTTAAAAAGGCGATTTTTACGGTTTTTACCGCATAGTTTTGCGTCAAACGTTACCATAACCATCCGAACTCGAAATGACTTAATATTTTAAAAATACCTGTTATATGCTGAATAAAATGATTGTCATAATCATATTAGTGCAGTTTTTTTGTAAGACGTATTTACAACACTTTTAAGCACATAGTACAACATGCAAAGCTAGTAAACTTTATGTTAAAGTTCCATGATATTTTACACTTCAAATAACATTATTTTTAGTGTTTATGACATGATTAAAATCATCTTTATCATATCACCATTTATTCATCTTTTTATGTACATACAAGCACATGTATGTCCATGTACAAGCTCCTAATGCATCCATAACATATTTTCACCAACATGCATCCATATCAATCTTTTTAAATCAAAGAACCTTCTTGTACGACACCTTTTTGTTCATGCATGCATAAAACTTTTAAGAAACACATCAACAAGAATCATTCAACAAAATCAAAACTCAAAATGTTATATGTATATATACACATACATAAATACATATGGCCATATGAACACACACACACCTCCATTTTATTTTATACAAAAACCCATTTGTTATTGTTTTTAAGTTAGTGAATCATCCAAGAACAAGAGAAACTTCCATGACCATCAACATCACTATGAATAAAGAACAAGATTTGAAAAATAAAATGTTATACCTTCAAGATTCTTAGTGGGTGTTAATAAAAATGATGATGTGGAACTTGTTCTAGCTTTAACCTTCTTGGAAACACCTTTAAATCTTCAATGCACCTTGACATGGGATTATATGAACATGGATTCTTCAAGAAACAAGTTTCAATTTTGAAAATGGTTGTTGCAAGAGGGTGTTCGGCCGAGCTTATGGTTTAGAGAGAGAGAGAGAGTGAGTTTGATTTGTAATGTGTCTTGGATTTTGTAAGATATGAAGAAGATTTTGGCAAGATTTAATCATGATATGCAAATTCCCAAGCCAACAAGTGTCAAGAGAGAGGAGAGAGAGGACCTAAATGGCTTCCACCATTCCCCACTCACACATACTCACACGCATATATACATATATATGTCATATTTGTGCTCAAAACTGGTATTTAACTGGATATCGGGAATTTTATCTAGCGTTTTAACTGCGTTTTGACGCGTTTTAAATTATTTTCAACGCTTTATTAAAATAAACACACCAAAATATTACTAATCAACTTTTTATTTGTCTGGACCAGTTACGTTGTCGGTAATTGGCAGTATGCGCGCTGTGTTGCGAAGTACGCGCTTAAATTCGCAAAAATAGTGATTTTAAGCGTTTTAATTTATTTTATCATTCTATAAAAATAAAATTGCCAAATTATTACTATAATAATTATTGGTTGCCCTGAACTGGCTACGTTGACAGTATTAAGTCAGATACGCGCAGTACGCGTTTAAACTCGAAAAATAGAGTTTCTTAGCGTTTTAAATTATTTTTCCTCACGATTATGATTAAATATATTATTTAAATCATAATGGACTATTTTTGGGATTTAACATTATACGGCGGTCACCGACGTTCGTTTCTCATTTTAACCGTTACGCGATAAGCGTTTATCTTAATATTGCCAACGTAATTTTTATCAAACTTTGGATTTACCAACACATCAATTACCATATATAAACATCATAAATAATCAAATACGGCCTTTTATTCATTCATGACACGTGTAACATTTGTACGGGACAGCCTAAATAGCCGGGTGTCACAGTCTCCCCTGTTTAAGGAATTTTGTCCCCAAAATTCTTACACTACAGGTTTTGTTTTCGCACTAGATTTAAAGAGATGCAGATATTTTCATTGCATCTAGTCCTTTCGTTCCCATGTGAACTCGGGTCCACGCTTGGAATTCCAGCGAACCTTGACCAACTTAATCCGACTCCTTCTAAGCTTCTAAATCTTCTCATCCATAAGTTCAACCGGTTCCTCGATAAATCTCAATTTATCATCTACTTGAACCTCATCATGGGGTATAATTAGTGTCTCATCCGACAAACACTTTCTCAAGTTGGAAACATGAAACACGTCATGAAGTCCATTCAAATTCTGCGGCAGCTTACGCCTATACGCGACTGATCCAACTCGAGATGTGATTTCAAAAGGACCTATATACCGTGGGCTTAGCTTTCCCCCTTTCCCAAATCTCACAACACCTTTCCAAGGTGACACTTTCAGTAGTTGACGATCTCCGACTTGAAACTGCAACGGTTTCCTTCGGTTGTCTGCGTAACTTTTCTGTCTATCGGCGGCAGCTTTCACCTTTCCTTGATTTGGACAACCTTGTCGGTGGTTTCCTGGATAAGCTCAGGTCCGGTTAGTTGCCTTTCGTCAACTTCAGCCCAGCAAAGGGGGATCGACACTTCCTTCTGTACAAGGCTTCAAACGGAGCAGCTTTGATACTAGCGTGGTAACTATTGTTGTAAGAAAACTCTGCCAACGGCAAATGAGTATCCCAACTTCCACCAAAATCAATCATGCACGCTCTCAACATATCCTCCAACATCTGAATGGTTCTCTCACTCTGACCATCTGTTTGAGGATGATACGCAGTACTCATGTCTAAACGAGTGCCTAGCGAATCTTGAAGAGATCGCCAAAATCTGGAGTTAAATCGTCCATCTCTATCGGAGTTAATTGACAGAGGCACTCCATGTCGGGCTACAATCTCGTTGAGGTACAACTGCGATATCTTTTCCATCTTGTCTGTTTCCTTAATGGGCAAGAAATGAGCAGACTTCGTTAATCGATCCACAATTACCCAAATAGTGTCATGTCCACGTGACGTACGGGGTAATTTGGTGATAAAGTCCATAGCAAGATGCTCCCACTTCCATTTAGGAATCTCTGGTTGCTGAAGAAGCCCAGACGGCCTCTGATGTTCATCCTTAACCTTCGAGCATGTCAGACATTTACTTACATACACCGCAATATCTCTCTTCATATTCGGCCACCAAAATAACTCCTTAATATCCTGATACATCTTGGTAGAACCTGGGTGAATCGAGTATCTGGACTTATGAGCCTCGTTCATAACCAGTTCATGTAGATTACCTCTAAGCGGAACCCAAACTCGGTTCATGAAGTACATTACTTCATCTGCTTTTAGTATCAGTTCACATTCCAAACCTCTCAAACCTTCTATACTCAGGTTCTCATCTTTCAAAGCTTCTCGCTGTGCATTACGAATTCGATCGATCAAATTCGTTTGTATGGTCAAACCCAAAGCATGAACGCGCAAAGGCTTCTCCCGCTCCTTCCTACTGAGCGCATCAGCAACAACATTTGCCTTTCCCGGGTGATAAAGAATATCACACACGTAATCATTGAGTAACTCTACCCAACGCCGCTGTCGCATGTTGAGTTTCTTCTGATCAAAGATATGCTGGAGGCTCTTATGGTCTGTGTAAATCGTACACTTCGTGCCATACATATAATATCTCCAAATCTTCAAAGCGAACACAACAGTTCCCAACTCTAAATCATGAGTTGTGTAGTTCTTCTCATGCACTTTCAGTTGTCTGGATGCATAGGCTATCACTTTGTCCTTCTGCATAAGCACGCAACCAAGGCCCAAACGTGACGCATCACGGAATTCAACAAAACCGTCATTCCCTCTGGCCGGGATAGAATAGGTGCACTACACAACTTCTCCTTCAACCTCCGAAAAGCTTCTTCCTGCTTTTCTGTCCAATCAAACTTCTTATCCTTCTGGGTCAATAGCGTTAATGGCCGCGCTATTCTGGAAAAATTCTCAATGAATCTCCTATAATACCCAGCAAGTCCTAAGAATTGTCGCACCTTTGACGGAGTCTTTGGCGCTTCCAAATTCTTAATCGCCTCAATCTTCGACGGGTCCACATGTATACCTTTCTCATTTATGACATGACCGAGGAAATGCACTACTCGAATCCAAAATTCACATTTAGAGAACTTGGCATGCAACTTCTCTTTCTTCAGGAGCTCCAAAATCATCTTCAAATGTTGCTCATGATCTTCTTTGGTTCATGAATAGATTAGTATATCGTCAATGAATACTACCACGAATTTATCCAAATAAGGTTTGCATACCCTGTTCATGAGATCCATGAACACTGTAGGCGCATTAGTTAAGCCAAAAGGCATGACTAAGAACTCATAATGGCCGTAACGTGTTCTAAAAGCAGTCTTCAGAACATCTTCCTCAGCAATCTTCAACTGGTGATAACCTGAACGCAGGTCTATCTTCGAGTAGTAACTTGATCCTTGAAGCTGGTCGAACAAATCGTCGATTCTTGGCAACGGGTACCGATTCTTGATAGTCAGCTTGTTCAACTCTCTGTAATCAATATACATTTTGAATGAACTATCTTTCTTCTTCACGAACAACACAGGTGCTCCCCAAGGCGAAAAGCTTGGTCATATGAAACCTTTGTCTAAAAGCTATTGAAGCTGATTTGACAACTCTTTCGTTTCTGATGGTGCTAATCTGTAAGGAGATTTTGCAATCGGTGTAGCACCAGGTACAAGATCAATATTAAACTCGATCTGTCTCGCAGGGGTAATCCAGGCAAGTCTTCAGGGAAAACTTCCGGATAATCGCGGACTACAGGAATTTCTTCAATCTTCCCACTTTCGGCATTCGTATCCACTACGTTAACCAAGAACGCAGGATAGCCCTTACGCAACATCTTGTACATCTTCATAATACTAACCACTTTTGATACTCGACTCGATCGGTCACCGTGAACAACTGAAGCTTCACCACCACCAGGACGAGGTATCCGCACTTGTTTCTCCTAACAAATGATCTCAGCTCCGTTCTTGGATAGCCAATCCATCCCAACGACTACCTCAAAACTACCCAGGTCCAGTAATAATAAATCGATACTAAAGCTATGATCGCGTAACCGAATTCTACAACCACGAATAACTTCGCTAGTCTCTATCAATTTACCATTTGCTAATTCTATCGAGTACTTTTTACTTAGCTTACTTGTTTGAGAACACAGAAACGGTTCAAAGTTTTTCGAAACGAAACTCAAGTTAGCACCAGTATCAAATAGTACGAACGCATAATGGTCTTTGATTAGGAATGTACCAGTAACAACTGCAGGATCATCACGTACCTTCCCAGCATATAGCTCAAAAGCTCTGCCCCTGCCATTCTAACCCTTCACATTCGGACAGTTCCTCTTGTAGTGTCCCTGTTCTGCGCATTTATAGCATCCCTCGAGCTTAACTCCCTCCGACGTACTCTTAGCATTGCACTCACGAGTAATACGACCAGTTCGACCACATCTGGCACACTTTCCCTACTCATCACTGTGAGTCTTTTTCGTTGAACCACTTCCGCCATCCCTGGCATTATCCTTCCTCGAACCACTGGCACTAGCCACATAAGCTTTCCACGAATCGCGTTTCCTCGCACGCTTCACTTCGGAATCTTTCCTCGAGCTCACAGATCTTCGCTTCCGGGAATCCGCAGATCTAGACTCAGAACACTCGGATCGGTCAGATTTCCCATCTGCTTTGACTTTTCCCGACGACTTCGCAGTCTCCTCTTTCCTGTTAAGGTTACTTTTGCGAGCAGCATCATCCGCTAATGATTTCGCTAGAGTAGTAGCTTCTAGATAGGTAGTGGGCTTCGCTGACGTAACCATACTACGAATTTGTGGCGACAATCCCCAGATATACCTTTCTACCTTAATGTACTCAGGAGTGACCATCCGTGGAACCAGTCTAGCCAAATCATTGAACCGAGACGTATAAGATCTGACGTTCAGGCCTTCCATGGTCAAATTCCAGAAGTCAGTCTCAATTTTCTGCATTTCACTACGCGGGCAGTATTCCTTAAGAAGCATCTCTTTTAGTTCATTCCAGGTAAGACCGTAAGCCGCATCTTCGCCCAAAATTTTAACTTGAGTGTTCCACCAGGATAAAGCTTCATTGAGAAACGAACACGAAGCATACCTAACCCTCTGATCTGCAGCACAACCGCTGATGGCCATCATAGATTCCATCTTCTAGATCCATCTAGTGATTTCAAGAGGCTCTTCAGCACCGGTAAATGATCGTGGGTTACAGCCCTGAAATGTTTTATACGTACATCCATGCACTGTTCACAAGGTTAATGAAAAATCAAGATCACGCTCTGATTATATCATAACACAGGAACTACTAAAACTTTTCCGATCATTATATTACCTTGCGGGTTTCCAATCTGCACTACACCTTCACCATGCCCCGGAGCACCACGTCCACGTCCTTGCCCAATATTCTGGTTAGCTTCACGGTGTTCCAAGGCAGTATTAACGTGTTGGGCTATGAGTTGTGCCAAGTCTTCTAGGGTGGTAAGTAGTCCAGTACCCTGTCTCGCTTTTGGCGGCATCTTGTCGTTTCTATTATTGCAATAATAATATAAAAATAAGACAATGTTTAAATATTTCAATCATTAAATAAGAGTGGACTAAACAATACACATGCATCACATAATAATGAGAATAATTTAACCAAAAGAGAACCCATAATATTGATATTTATCACGGAAATTACAAAGCTTGTCCTTAGTACAACGACTAATCAAAATTTGGTGAGACACAATCAATCACCAATAACATGTCTAGATGAAATTTCCTCCTAAATATCCAAAAATTTGGCATTTAATCCAATATAAGGGTTAATCAAGAGACATACAAAACAAACAAAACAAACAACCAACAATCACTTCTTCAATCCCGCAAACTCAAGAAGCCTCCTCACAAGCTCATCCAAGTCAGCTATCCTCCTGTGCATTTGATCCATTGCACTGTCATCCAAGTCCTTTAGCTCATCAAACCGATCCATTTGCCCCTCAAGATCCTTCACTTTTCCCCTAATCACCTCCAGATCTCCGCGTATGGCCCCCAATTGATGGTCACAGTGAGAGCATCGGTCAACCCACAGTCCATTCTGCTTCTTCGAAGCAGATGCAGTCTCAGCTCTGGAAGTTGAAGCAATGTCTCTGACATGTCGTATCCTCTTCCTACGTCGAAAGTATACCAACATAGGTGCAGTAGGAGCGCGACTCGATCGATGGAAATGACGACTCGGTAACAACAGGTAGAGGGATCTCAGTAGTGGGCTCAGCAATGACAGCAGATGAGACGACCAATGGCTCTAATGGCTGAGCTGTAACAATGGTAGCGTCTACTGCTGGTGCGACACTATAAGATCATCCGATCAACGGAACACCTCTAACCACATCATCGATAATAGGCACGGTACCTGATGATTGCCCTGTCTCGTAAATCGAGGGTGGAGCATCATCATCATCGTCTTCGATCCAACCGTTGCTTGTAAAAGCATAACGTGGGTCAACCTGACTTGCAAACGCAACAGGGTTAACCTGGAAGGACGAAGCCAATTCGGCCGCATCAACAAACTGTGGAATCGTAGGGGGTACCTCTGGTAAAACGGATCTAGGTGAAATCTCGAATTATGGCTCGCTCTTAGAGTCAGTAATCTCGATGACCTCGTGCTCGTGCGACATCTGTGACATATATATAACCGTACAAAGTAAGTGTGTTCAAATGAAAAATAACACATAAGGCCCAAATAAACAGATTAACAAGTATGCACAATAACACGCAATGGTTCTCATACATGATCAAAATCCATGTTTATTTAAAAATTTTGGCTTCGCGAATTTTGGACTTATATCTCAAAATTCTTTGGTTGAAGTCTAGAGTTTTCCCCTGAAAACATCTAGTTCGCTAACAACCGTTGGCTCTGATACCAACTTCTGTAACACCCCAAAAACGTCGCAGCGGAAACACAAACGTAATGGTGACGGAAGTTGGTGCCCATTAATATCTTAGTGGACGATGCATCGTTAATTTTAGACATATTACTAAATTAAAACATTGTTTACAAATTTAAACGTAAACCACAACCATAACATAGTTAAGTTGTCTTGATCCTTATGGATCTTAATACAGTCGGTCCCAAATAAGTTTTAAAATTGTCCAAAGTTTATTATTAAACAAACATGCATCACAACCACAAGATACGCCAAAGATTCCCGAAGCATGCTCAAGTACCTGAAGAACACGTTAAATCAAGTGTCAACACAAAGGAGGGTGAGCTCACATATTCAAATTTAAAATAATTTGATCCAAGGAAAAACTTTCTAATTATGTGTTTATTATCAAAAGATCCAAATAATATTTTCGAAAGTTTATTTATTTATTTCCTTAATAAAAATCCATGAGTCAGCCGTCGCAATCGTTTCCCCGAAACCTCCGAACTAAGCATCTTCCCAAGTTTCACATATTAAATTTATTGCATCAAATGTTCAGACTCGTATTTTTGCAAGACAATAGGAACTATATCTTAACAGTAAGGGTATAATCAACGCTAGACAATAACAGAATATAAATTCTTCGCTTGACATGACACGAAGCTACTGGTCGCGACAGGGTTGTCAACCCGATAGATCTATCAACAATTCCACGCAATCCATATTAATGATTACATGGCTAAGTTCGCGCAAAGTGCCCGCAATGGGTCACCCAAGGTGCCAACCTTATGAACAATATATATATCCTACTAAAATGATAAAATTTAATATAACACGTTGTACAAATCCCCGACGTCCCCACCGAAACGTAAGCCTAATCCCGATACCTACTTTCTTGAGACCGGGCCAATTCGTTACAACATTAGATTTAAACATTTTAAATCCACACGGTCGTTCTATCCCATAACGCCGTAAAATCCCTGTTTCATCCCCGAAACGCATATATCATTATTCCAAAATCCGTTTCATCCCGAAACATATTTATATCCAAAGCCTTGTTTTTCTCCAAAAACATATCATATAATTCCAAATCATATTTTCCATGAAAATACATTTATAGTTTAATCAAAGGCATATTTTATACGGAAACGTATACTTATCCTTTTAAGGCGTGTTCTTCCCCAAAACATATACTAAAACAATAAAAAGAGGGTTTTAGTGACACTCACCTTTGGGTACGTATTTAAAATAGCGCGATCCCAAAATTTGATTCTACACGTCCTAACATACGTAGGCACGATTTAATAATCAATATATTATAAAATTCCTAAGTTTCTCCAATACTTAGAATTTTCACATAACTTTGAGATTTTCTCGAAAAGTAATTATTTTTTATTATGTTGGCATATTAATATATATATATGAGTTCATATATATATATATATATATATATATTTTTAAGATTTTGCGACTTGAACGATTTTTATTGGTGACCTTAATGTTTTATCCGTTACACTCCCGTTTATAAATACTATATATCTACGATTTGCGCGTCGTAATATATATACATAAACGTGCACATATTCACAATATCATAACACGAGAAAACTCATTAACTTATTCACTTTATCATTTTTAAAGCATGTATACATGAAATAACTCACTAAGTTAACCTATGTATCAATTTTCATGCTCGACAAATAAGTTACACGTTTTAACGCGATTTCACCGATTCTACCATTTTGAACATACAAGCGTACATGCATAGTCTTAATTCCCGCTATCATGTCAACACTTAACATATTATCATATTCACATATTTAAATCACATAACACATTTAAACACATAAGGTTCATTCATTAACAACCCATTCTAGTGTATGTTGAAAAATGCGTATTTTAGTGATTCGGTAACGTTTTCGGGCGCCGGAAGTCACATATGACCAACCAAACACCAAATAAACTAAATATAAGTTAATATACTTATATTTATACTAAATATATCCGTTTATTTACTGATCTAAAACAGTTTCATAAAAACCCTCTTAAAAAGGCGATTTTTACCGTTTTTACCGCATAGTTTTGCTTCAAACGTTACCATAACCATCCGAACTCGAAATGACTTCATATTTTAACACAATACATGTTATATACTGAATAAAATGATGGTCATAATGTAAGGCGCATAAATCATGTGATTTCATGTGTTTTACAACACTTTTAAGCACATAGTACAACATGCAAAGCTAGTAAACTTTATGTTAAAGTTCCATGATATTTTACACTTCAAATAACATTATTTTTAGTGTTTATAACCTGATTAAAATCGTCTTTATGATATCACCATTTATTCATCTTTTTATGTACATACACCCACATGCATGTCCATGTACAAGCTCCTAATGCATCCATAACATATTTTCACCAACATGCATGTACTCATGTGCATCAATATTCATTTATTTCATGTTCATTTCATCCAAGAACACTCTCATCTTCATATAATCATCATCAACTTCATATGATTATCATTATTTAATCATTCAACATAAATGCAAGACATGTACACATATCCTTACACATTCAAAATCCTTATCATTAAAAATTCACATGCATGCATATATACATATATACATATGGCTCATATATACACACATATATATAATTCTAAAATTTCACTTTTCATATCAATCCTTTTAAATCAAAGAACCTTCTTTTATGACACCTTTTTGTTCATGCATGCATCAAAATTTTAAGAATCACATCAACAAGAATCATTCAACAAAATCAAAACTCAAAATTTTATATGTATATATACACATACATACATACATACATACGGCCATATAAACACACACACACCTCCATTTTATTTTATACAAAAACCCATTTGTTATTGTTTTTAAGTTAGTGAATCATCCAAGAACAAGTGAAACTTCCATGACCATCTACATCACTATGAATCAAGAACAAGATTTGAAAAATCAAATGTTATACCTTCAAGATTCTTAGTGGGTCCTAATAAAAATGATGATATGGAACTTGTTCTAGCTTGAACCTTCTTAGAAACACCTTTAAATCTTCAATACACCTTGAAATGGGAATGTATGAACATGGATTCTTCAAGAAACAAGTTTCAATTTTGAAAATGGTTGTTGCAAGAGGGTGTTCGGCCGAGCTTATGGTTTAGAGAGAGAGAGTGAGTTTGATTTGTAATGTGTCTTGGATTTTGTAAGATATGAAGAAGATTTTGGCAAGATTTAATCATGATATGCAAATTCCCAAGCCAACAAGTGTCAAGAGAGAGGAGAGAGAGGACCTAAATGGCTGCCACCATTCCCCACTCACACATACACGCATATATACATATATATGTCATGTATGTGCTCAAAACTGGTATTTAACTGGATATCGGGTATTTTATCTAGCGTTTTAACTGCGTTTTGATGCGTTTTAAATTATTTTCAGCGCTTTATAAAAATAAATACACCAAAATATTACTAATCAATATTTTATTTATCTGGACCAGTTACGTTGTCGGTAATTGGCAGTATGTGCGCTGTGTTGCGTAGTACGTACTTAAATTCGCAAAAATATGGATTTAAGCGTTTTAATTTATTTTTATCATTCTATAAAAATAAAATTGTCAAATTATTACTATAATAATTATTGGTTGCCCTAAACTGGCTACGTTGACAGCATCTTGTCAGATACGCACAGTATCGCGAAGTACGCGTTTAAACTCGAAAAATAGAGTTTTTTAGTGTTTTAAATTATTTTTCCCTCACGATTATGATTAAATATATTATTTAACTCATAAAGGACTATTTTTGGGATTTTAACATTATCCGGCGGTCATCGACTTTCGTTTCTCGTTTTAACCGTTAGGCGATAAGCGTTTATCTTAATATTGCCAACGTAATTTTTATCAAACTTTGGATTTACCAACACATCAATTACCATAAACATCATAAATAATCAAATACGGCCTTTTATTCATTCATGACACGTGTTACATTTGTACGGGATAGCCTAAATAACCAGGTGTAACAGGTGGTAATTGGGATTCGCATCTACAGTTATCACTCCAGCATCGACATGGCACCTTTCGAAGCTCTTTATAGTCGAAAATGTCATTCACCTATCTATTGGAATGAGATTGGTGAATCTCATTTCACGGGACCTGAACTCATTCATGATACAACGGATAAAATCAAGAAAATTCGCAAAAACCTTTTGACAGCCAGGAGCCGTCAAAAGAGTTATGCGGACACGCAAACCCTTGGAATTCCAAGTCGGTGATCGCGTACTCCTTAAGGTATCCCCTTGGAAAGGCGTGATTAGATTCAGAAAGAAAGGAAAACTTGCACCGCGATATGTTAGACCGTTTAAGATCGTCAAGAGAATTGGAAAGTTGCCTCCAAACTTGAGCTACCTCCTGAGCTTGGAATGTTCATCCAACTTTCCATGTATCCAATTTGAAAAAGTGTTTGGCTGATGAAAACCTCCACATCCCTCTTGATGAAATTCGTGTTGATGACACAATGCATTTTGTCGAGAAACCAGTGGAAATATTGGATCGTGAAGTCAAGAAGCTAAAGAGCAGACGTATATACCGATAGTTAAAGTTCGTTGGGAATCCAAATGTGGCCCAGAATTTACTTGGGAACAAGAGGATCAAATTAGGGGAGACTGTGACATCTGTGCTTTGCAACCTTTGTACTTTATCCATCAATGTTATGTTTAATGAAACTTTGTGTTACATTTATGGGTTTTATATATTTATTTATAACAATTGTGCATTTTCAATATTGATTCGATTTTGACTTATTAGACCTCTTCTGAAAGTGTAATCGCAAAACGTAATCAGTTAAAACATAACGTATAGTCCGGAATAGTGACATAAGCTAAAAATACCCTAAATATCCTTTACATAACTTAGAAATAAGTTTTGAAGGGTTTAGTATGTAAAAAAAAAACAAGCTTATTCGATCACAAGGTCTGTTTACGACAAACTACGAAAGTCTGCTGATTTTAATAGCGACGCACACTCCGGAACAATAATATAAGTTAAACATACCTCAAATACCCTTTACAAGACTTAGAAATAAGTTTTGAGGGCTTCGGTATGGCAAAATCATGGTTTCGCAAACTTTAGGGGCTATTTTGAAAATTCTGTGAAACTATGCCAATTCGCGTATTTCTTAATCCGAAACATGTACGCACATCCCAAATAATTTTTTAAGCCACTTCTCTCATTTCCTTGCCACTTGTTGGCTTTGTAGATGCGATGCAATATTTTGTAGATCTTCCATATCTTGATGAAATCTTTTGTAAGATCTTGCACATCTCAATGGAATCTTTTGTAGATCTTCCATATCTTCCTGCAATCTTTTGTGATCTTCTAAATAACGATGCAATCTTTTGTAAATCTTCCATATCTTGATCCAATCTTTGGTGATCTTCCAAATCATGATTCAATCTTTTGTGATCTTCCAAATCACGATGCAATCTTTTGTAGATCTTCCATATCTTGATGAAATCTTTTGTAGATATTCCATATCTTGATGAAATCTTTTGTAATCTTCCCAATCACGATGCAATCTTTTGTAGATCTTCCATATCTTGATGAAATCTTTTGTGATCTTCCAAATCACCATTCAATCTTTTGTAGATCTTCCATATCTTGATGAAATCTTTTGTAAGATCTTGCATATCTCAATGGAATCTTTTGTAGATCTTCCATATCTTGATCCAATCTTTTGTGATCTTCCAAATTGTGATCTTCCAAATCATGATGCAATCTTTTGTGATCTTCCAAATCACGATGCAATCTTTTGTAGATCTTCCATATCTTTATGAATCTTTTGTGATCTGCCATATCTCGATGCAAATCTTTTGTGATCTTACAAATCACGATGCAATCTTTTGTAGATCTTCCATATCTTGATTAAATCTTTTTTAGATATTCCATTTATCTTGATGAAATCTTTCGTGATCTTCCAAATTACGATGCAATCTTTTGTAGATCTTCCATATCTTGATGAAATCTTTTGTGATCTTCCAAATCACGATGCAATCTTTTTTAGATCTTCCATATCTTGATGAAATCTTTCGTGATCTTCCAAATTATGATGCAATCTTTTGTAGATCTTCCATATCTTGATGAAATCTTTTGTGATCTTCCAAATTACGATGCAATCTTTTGTAGATCTTCCATATTTATGAAATCTTTTGTAGATCTTCAATATCTTGATGAGATCTTTTGTAGATCTTGCATATCTCGATGGAATCTTTTGTAGATCTTCCATATCTTGATGCAATCTCTTTTAATCTTCCATATCCTATAAATCCAACATAATCTTCTCATTTCAAAGAGAGATCACTTCACTTCGCTCTCTCTCTTGAAACTCTCGGCCGAAACACACCCCCTCCTCCCTTCCATTTTTGTTTTTCAACCTTATCTTCAAGATTCAAGTCCCTTCCAAGGTGTTTCAAGCACTTTTGAAGATCCTAAGGTGATTTGAAACCAAGCTCCAAATCATCATACTTTGTCAAAAAAACCCACCAAAATCTTGAAGGACGAATAAACAATTTGAGGGATTTCGTTAGCACATAAAAATGCACCCAAAGGTGAGTACATAGTCCCCTAATTTACGTTTTCAATTGTTTTGGGGTGATGCATATTGTGCCTATGATTAATCTCGTGTTTTTCATGACTTTATACATGCTTTAATTACATAGTACATATACTACATGACTTTCATTGCATTTGATTTATATATTGATTTTGCATATTTATCACATTGATTTCAAAGAAACTTTTGCGGCATATGTTGACTTAGCATATGGGTACATTGATTTACATTACATTTACTTGCTATGTATGTTGACTGAGCATACTGGTACATTGGTTTTCAAAGACATTTACTTGCTATGTATGTTGACTGAGCATACTAGTACATTGGTTTTCAAAGACATTTACTTGCTATGTATGTTGACTGAGCATACTAATACATTGGTTTACAAAGACATTTACTTGCTATGTATGTTGACTGAGCATACTAGTACATTGGTTTTCAAAGACATTTACTTGCTACATTGTTCATGACATTTTGGTGCGTTGGAGATTGACTTAATACATTCACTAACATTGATCACGCCGACCGGTAGCACGTTATGGTACCATAGGACTTGACAAATCCAGTTCCCGCTTCCTAGGTTTGTTTGTAAGTTTGTTTAGGGAATGACAGAATCCGATGAAATGGGTAGACCTTTGACTGATAGGGGTCTATTTGACTGTTACAAGGCTTGAATGTGTTTGCCAACAATCTGAATACATGTTTAACAATAAAAGCAATGGTTTATAAAATATATCTTTTGATTATTTCAAACACGTATTTTATTTCAAGACATTTGGTTTATACTTGACTTTTGGTTACACAAGACTTGTTCATATATGACTTTGGTTTACATGACTTGGGTTTGCATTTGCTATGGTTTAAACAAGACTTTTCGATGATGGTTGGTTTATGGCGAGTGATTTAAATAACGTGATGTATGTAATATAATAAAAGCATGATGGATACGCCGATGGTACTTCCCATATATAAGTGCTTTTATTATAGTACATATTGTGGCGTTATCTGAATCATTTCAAACAAAATACAAGACTCGACATATTATATAATAAAACATGACATTTTATATAAATTCAAGATTTACTTTTAGTTATCTATTCGACCATGCATTACTATTGTATTGATTTTCATCTAATCATTATAAACAAAACTTTTTATGTTTCATGGCTACTTTTGTATAAATTCAAACATTTCCTTACAATCTTTAAAGCCATGAAACGTCATCACAAAACCTATGTTACTCACAGGCATTTTTATGCTGACGTACTTTATTTTCACATATGTTTCAGGAGCAAATGCTTAAGGTTGATCATGCTTCACATAGGACGGACTTGGGGCCTTAGTAGCTTAAAACTTGAAGACAATTTAACTCGTTTTATGTTTTTTGTTTAATTTCCAGACAATATAAACAATTTCCATTAAATAAAACTTAACTTCTCATGCCATAGTTGTTGAAACAATAATTCTGTTACGACACTCCCTGACGTTTCCGTCGCAGTTTGTTGTTTTACGCGGTCGGGGTGTGACATCCCGCAGGGTTGGAACATAGCCACGCTCGACTAACATTTCATAATGATAATGTTAATGGAAACAACGGGAAGTAATCATTTCCCATTCTAGTGAAATTTTGTAAACCAGTTGATATTTAGTCTGATAAAATTTGGCATCGTTTAAATCTCCAATGTTTGAACTTTATAGCTTATTTTAATGATATAAATGTTTTCGTTTAATGGGGGGTACCAATTGTGTACTTTTTATCCTTATCTTTGTGAGGTTGCACAATTCACAAGATGGTTTATCCCCACTTGACTATCTCGGTCTCATGGTTTTTCGAGTCCCACTCGGACTTGGTATGATCTGCAGCGTATATGAGTATTAAAAGATATGATACTTTCCCACCTTGGCACCTCCGCCATGTAAATCACTGATTAAACGTAAGGGTTTCGTCGAGTTTGCCCACTTCAAACCGTCTCGGTTTTGATTGGGAAAATTGTGTTGTTTTATGAAACCATGGGCACTCGATCCTTTGTCTTAGGATTAGTCCGTTCTGCTTCCTAATAGGCAGGGAAGGAATACGTGCTTCTGGAAAATGTAGTAACATGGATCCACAATCGCTCGGCCACCTCTTGAAATAACAGAAGCAGTTTTAAGAAAGGCTGAATGAAAACCACAATCAATCGAGGTAGGCCTAGCACTCTGACGGCTAGGATACGTATAGAGGTTATTAATGCCATTTTATAGCCAGTCGGTGTATCCAACCAAACACCGATTTACACTTTGATCGTTTGGTTTGACTTGGTATCGTACCTCGAGGTATCCATAATTCGTATCATATGTTAAGTAACTCTCCAAGTTTTAACAGAATTAGTTGTAGCATCGAAGTTTTATTCTTATTTTAGGCATATATACGTGCTTATAAAAGGAATTCCCCCTCTGGATGGACATGATAACCTAGGGATGTATTCCGAAAATCCCCTAGTCCCTTCATCTGGAATGATCGGGACTACTAGATTTATGGTTTAGCTTACCCCAGGTGGGTTCAGCGCGCAAAAGACACCAATTACGACATTCGGACGACTCATGACTACTCCTTTTCAATGCGAGTTTAGTTTTAATCGTGTTACTTCATGCAGGGTGGTTCTTCATTCTTAGCATTAGGTGGTACAAATACACATGTATATATATATATAGTACCATACTTGAGCTTTCTCCCGTTCTTGTTTCCTTGGGTAGCATAAGAATTTTCATGACTCGAAAATAACGAAAAAATCGGGTTTCTTGGTAACATCGTATTTCACGATTACACATTTAAATCGATTAAAATGAAAATCATTGAAGGTACCAACCAGTCGAAGGAAGACGAGGGGTGTTTCTACAATGTTCCCTAATCTAGAGAATTTACTCCTCGTATACTCACGAGGACAAGCAACACCGTTTAACGCATAACTCTTGGTTACATGAGTAGGGTATCGTTCACTTTGTATCCAATCGATATATGAGAGTCAATGTATCTCATGCATCATCCTCCTACACATGTAGGAGACCGTTAATACGTAACACCTTTACAACGGCCCGAAGGGAATTTCGATCGTCCCCTATGTATCGTGAATAACATTGTGTATAAAAATTTGGACTCCTCGGATGTTTCAAGGAAGAGGAGGAGACATATGGTGTTCTTCGGGTATTATTATCGTAGATTTGGGGGGTCAGTATGTTTTATAGACATATAAGTATCTGAGTTGGTCCCTACTCAGGACCAATCGCACGGTCGTCGTAGGTATCGTGACGCGAAAAGCCTTAATCAAAAGGAATCAAAGACCCATCTATCCCCTTACGCGATAGCCCTCATACGGGTAATATTGATTCAAGACCGTGTATATAGAGTTGACACATAGGTTAGTCATCGGATTACTATACTCGAATACTACTCAAATGCGACCTCATCTTTCATTGGAACACTTTTACTAAGTTATGCAACGCCTAAAACAAGGGATTGTTTAATATATAAAAAATTTATATGATTCTTTTAAATACCGTCCTTTAAACAAAATCATCGT
Organism: Scalesia atractyloides; assembly: GCA_947069175.1. Lineage (NCBI taxonomy): Eukaryota > Viridiplantae > Streptophyta > Magnoliopsida > Asterales > Asteraceae > Scalesia > Scalesia atractyloides. The sequence goes on along the minus strand of CAMTDV010000005.1, from coordinate 57,925,640 downwards.
CCGATGAAAACTTCGCTTTGTGTCATTTTGGTTAGTAAATATGCAGTAAGAGGTAGGTTCGTTACGGGTCCTTCGTATCACTCATTCATTATTACTTCGAGTTACTGGGGATTTACCTTGTATTAATTTGAACTAAATCGATAGGATTCAAGGTTGTATGCCACTTGGTTCTATTACTAAAATACGTGTCGTAATCCCATAGGAAGCAAACGTACCGCAGCATAGCTGAACATTGATTAAAAGGATAAGGAGTATCAAATTAGTAATTACATGTACCGCACCTTAACACTTTTTCAACAGTGTTAGTAAGGAGAATTGAATTTATTTAAGAAATGATTCAGATTACTTTATGATAATAGTTTTCTTACTTCGCACTGGGGTTACATCACCCTTAACCGAGATTTACTAAATTGACCCGTGGATTGGATCACGGATAATATTGTATATTTATACGTAAGCATATACATATGAGTGTTCGGTTAATACATATGAGTGTTCAGTTAATACGAAGTATTAATGGTTACGAGGAATATGGACAAAATATTTTTGCCTCCACATGCCTTATAACTATACGATCTCACCCACTCTATCCTAATAGTTACTATAACAACGATTATATACCAGAGTGATACTTTAAAAAGAACATAGATACATAAAAAATGTGCGGGTTAACTGGGAGGACGTGTACGGATCCTTACTCCGCTTCTTGTTGATTCACATCCGATTGCTATACAATCGCAGAGTTCTAACATTTTACGAAACTTTCTCCTCCTTGAATCAACGATTTATTTGATTGTCCACAGGATGCCTCTTCTACTTACGATATTGGCTTTAGCCTCACGTTATATGATATTATGATACTTAGTGGTACTCCTTAGCACATGTCCTGATATATGTTATGTGTGAGTATGATGATCTCCGGGCTATGGAAATGGCATGGAATGCGTGAATAAGTTACCCTTCCCTTTGTCATTTGATTCCATTGGGTATAAAATTTTGTGATGATACAGATTCCTTTGAAACGCTTTGCATTATGGAACCTCGTTTCGTGTGACTGTCGGTTACATTGTGTTCTTTTATGATTAATGATTGTTTCAGATTTTAGTTGGTTATTCGCGGAAAGTAATATGAGACCCGAATATCTTGGTGAACGGAACATTGATCATGTATATGGATGTGGTGGATATGTTGCGATACTTCTTATATATAAGCACCCGACTACATTATCAAGGCACCGTTACTCTGGGCAGACAGGCTTCATGTTGCGATTCGTTAGGTTATGTTTTGGGCAATGCAGTGTTGTGTCTTTAACCCTATTTGATGCAATAAATGATGCCACAGTTGTCGTAACTACGATATTTATGCATGTGTGCGGTGATTTTAAATAAAAGATAGTTTGGGTCGCCGTATAACAACCTATGGGTTAACCCTGGGGAAGGTTTTTTTAATACATAATACGACTTTCTAGGGGTACTACACCCTAGTAGTACTCTGTACCTAACAATTTGGGTAAAGCCGGTGATAACTTACCCACCTCGATTTACCCTATGTTTGCTTCATGAAAGGTAACAATGTTTTTATCTTTGGTAACACAATTCAGCGTAATTTATTTCTTTTGGTGGAAATTGCTAGAACGTACAGTCAGATATTCGAAATCATTACGTTACGGCAAACAACTATACTTATGTCACCGACCGTCGTCGATGAAGCTATCCGGGAAGCGTATATGTCCTTTACTAGCTGTTGTTCGCTAGTGATGGAATCTCTAATTCTTAGTAAGGACACGTATTTAGCATTGGTATTGGTAACCCAAGGAAATTTAGGGGCAACACATAAATGTAAAAACTTATCCGATGTAATCAAAGTTCGGAAAGGAGTTGTCTGGATGCGGATCTGATTGTAATAAGACTCGGGGAGGCGAAAACATTTTGACCATATTCCTCGTAACCGTTAATACTTCATATTAACCAAACACTCATATGTATATGTGTACGTATAAATATACAAAATTATCCGCGATCCAATCCACGGGTCAATTTAGTAAATCTCGGTTAAGGGTGATGTAACCCTAGTGCGAAGTAAGAAAACTATAATCATAAAGTAATCCGATTCATTTTTTTTAAATAAATTCAGTTCTCCTTACTAACACTGTTGGAAAGCGTTAATGTGCGGTACATGTAATTACTAATTTGATACTCCTTATCCTTTTAATCAATGTTCAGCTATGTTGCGGTATGTTAGCTTCCTATGGAATTACGGCAGGTATTTCGGTAATAGAACCAAGTGGCATAGAACCTTGAATCCTATCGATTTAGTTCAAATTAATACAAGGTAAATCCCCAATAACTCGAAGTAATAATGAATGAGCGATACGAAGGGACCATAACGAAACTACCTCTTAATGCATATTTAAAACCAAAATGACACAAAGCGAAGTTTTCATCGGACGATGATTTTGTTTAAAGGACGGTATTTAAAAGAATCATATAGAATTTTTATATATCAAACGATCCCTTGTTTTAAGCGTCGCATAACTTAGTAAAAATGTTCCAGTGAAAGATGAGGTCGCATTTGAGTAGCATTCGAGTATAGTAATCCGATAAATAACCTATGTGTCAACTCTAGATACATGGTCTTGAATAATTATTACCCGTATGAGGGCTATCGCGTAAGGGGATACATGGGTCTTTGATTCCTTTTGATTAAGGCTTTTCGCATCACGATACCTACGACGACCGTACGATTGGTCCTGAGTAGGGACCAACTCAGATACTTATATGTTTATAAAACATGTTGACTCTCCAACTCTACCATAATAATACCTGGAAACACCCTATGTCTCATCCTCTTCCTTGAACCATTCGAGGAGTATAAATATTTATACACGATGTTATTCACGATTCATAGGGGATGGTCAAAATTCCCTTCGGGCCGTTGTAAAGGTGTTGCGTGTTAATGGTCTCCTACATGTGTAGGAGGATGATGCATGTGATACACTGACTTTCATCCGTCGATTGGATACAAAGTGAACGATACCCTACTCTTGTGAGTAACCAAGAGTTATGCGTTAAATGGTGTTGCTTGTCCTCGTAAGTATACGGGGAGTACATTCTTTAGATCAAGGGAATATTGTTGAAACACCCCTCGTCTTCCTTCAACATGTTGGTACCTTCAATTGAGTTTCATTTTAATCGATTTAAATAAGAAATCGCGAAATACGATGTTACCAAGAAACCTGATTTTTCATTATTTTCGAGTCACAAAAATTGTTATGCTACCCAAGGAAACAAGAACGGGAGAAATCTCAAGTATGGTACTATATGTACATGTGTATTTGTACCACCTAATGCTAAGAATTAAGAACCACCCCGCATGAAGTAACACAATCAAAACTAAACTCGCATTGAAAAGGAGTAGTCATGAGTCATCCGAATGTCGTAATTGGTGTCTTTTGCGGGCTGAACCCACCTGGGGAAAGCTAAACTATAAATCTAGTAGTCCCGATCATTCCAGATGAAGGGACTAGTGGATCTTCTGAATACATCCCTCGGATATCATGTCCATCCAGAGGGGGAATTCCTTTGATAAGCACATATTATATGCCTAAAATAAGAACAAAACTTCGACAGTACAAGTAATTCTATTAAAACTTGGAGAGTTACTTAACATATGATACGAATTATAGATACCTCGAGGTACAATACCATGTCAAACCAAATGTCCAAAGGGTAAATCGGTGCTTGGTTGGTTGCACTAACTAGCTGCGAATTGGCATTAATAACCTCTATTCGTATCCTAGCCGTCAGAGTGCTAGGCCTACCTTGATTGATTGTGGTTTTCATTCAGCCTTTCTTAAAACTGCTTCTGTTATTTCAAGAGGTGGCCGAGCGATTGTGGATCCATGTTACTACATTTTCCGACAGCACGTATTCCTTCCCTGCCCTATTAGGAAGCAGAACGGACTAATCCTAAGACAAAGGGTCGAGTGCCCATGGTTTCATAAACCACACAATTTTTCAAATCTAAACCGAGATGGTTTGAAGTGGGCAAACTTGACGAAACCCGTATGTTTAATTGGTGATTTAGATGGCGGAGGTGCCAAGGTGGGAAAGTGTCATATCTTTCAATACTCATATACGGTGTAGATCATACCAAGTCCGAGTGGGACTCGAAAAACCACGAGATCGAGACAGTCAAGTGGGGATAAACCATCTTGTGAACTGTGTCACCTCACCCAGATAAGGATAAAAACTACACAATTGGTACCCCCATTAAACGAAAACATTTATTTCATCAACATAAGCTATAAAGTTCAAACGTTGGAGATTTAAACGATGCCACATTTTATCAGACTAAATATCAACTGGTTCACAAAATTTCACTAGAATGGGAAACAATTACTTCCTGTTGTTTCCATTAACATTATCATTATGAAACGTTAGTTGAGCGTGGCTATGTTCCAACCCGGCGGGAGGTACTCTGTTGATGGAGAATCTTGATTCGATGACTCGTTACTTAGTCATCTTTTACAGAATTACTTGCACGTCTACCGTCAATTTTGATTCCATAATTGGGAGCATCATGGTGACACATCTAACCGTTAGACACTCATCACACCTTAAATATTTCTACGTGATATAATAGCGTTTTAAACATGGTGTTACTTGAAGTAAAACCGCATTGGGTACACACTCCACCATTCCCAATATATGGGAAATTGTATACGATTATATCCCGGAGAATCACACCGATGTTATCGAAGTTACTAAGTTATTTCCTTCTGGAAAAGACATAAACAGTTGTATAGCAGCTAAAACCAAGTTCATGAAACTTAACACAAACTAGAATTATTGTTGTGAAAATTTCAGGTCCTTACGACGCACCCGATTAATGGTAAGTAGTTCGGGCACACCATGGATGTAAGTGGGCAGATTCGGTGTTACTCGTGTACATGTCCGCTTTATGGCAACCTTGGGCTCTCAAAAGCCTTTCTCTTCCTTATTCTCGACCATAGAATAGGGACTCTCGTGGTCGCTTTTGTAGTAACGAAAGATAACCACGCACACAACAACAAGGGAAGACCGACGCGCATAACTAGGTGAAACCAAATTTATTCCCTTAAGACAAACATGCGGAGCATGATGCTCACCATTGCGACATTCGCAACGAACCCTGGGAGGGTTTCCATACTCCTCCTCTATAGGGGGTGTTCAATAACTATTGTGTATGAATGGTGAAGATAATGAATGCAAAGAAAACGTAATAATTGCACTAAGCTATAAGCTGAATACGTGACTCTTGTTCCACTATGAGCCCAACAACACTCTCACTTTCATATTGGAAGTGATGACAAATGTTACTCTTAACAATATGTAGGAATTATGGATGGATAAATTACACCGCTACTATGTAGCAGAATTATCATCTTCTTACGATGATAATACTAAATGAAAAGCAAAAATATACTTGTCGGTCAGATGACTGACTGAGCTTTCCAATGAATTACTAAACGGAATTTCGATGACGAAATTCTTTTAACCGGGGGAGACTGTGACAACCATGACCGCAGAATCTGAAAAACAACTCCTCCAAACTCAGTTATGTAACCACCTTCTTTCAAACTAGACATCAATTTGAAATACCCAATGAATCTCAATCCTCTGCATTTCCCGGTTAATCTGCAATCGGTAACCACCCGGATACTGTTGAAGGAGTCAAGAATTTCAAAAATGCCGGAATCTTCAAATATTGTAAATTTTTATTCCCCCTCATTTTTGAAATTCTGACCTTACTGAAATTTTCACTGAAATTCCCCCTCAAATCCAGAACTTTTAGTATTTAACAAATGTGGATTTAACGTTTAGGCCCATTACTAGTCACGACACCCAAATGATCAACATTCTGCACCAGTATCAATGACTCTCCCGTTATCTTCAAAATTTTGTGACCGTATCACCAAATCTGTACTCTGAAGCTCTAGACGGTGTCCGCGAACATCCCAGTTCGGTCATCGAAAACTTGAAAATATTTCTATCGCCAAATTTTTCTGGACACTCATCCCATCAATACGATCAACAAAATTTTTCCATGCCTTTTTTAAGCACCCTGGACAAGTCTGAGCGAACTTGTCCACTATGATACAAGTTCGGGCGAACTTGATCAATATGATACAAGTTCGGGCGAACTTGATCTCCAAGATAGAAGTTCGGGTGAACTTGGTTGGCCAACACCAAGTTCGTGCAAACTTGAACCAGCCCATTTTTACATTTTTCTATCCAGAATCCTTATTTCTTCGAATTTCAAGATGATTCCACCATAGATCTGGTCGAAAATGGTTTTCTAACAATCCTATCCGTTCAATTTTACTTTTTGTCTGTGGATTGTATGTTTATTTGATGATTTACGTCTAAAACCCATCCTAATGTCCATAAATGTACAAATTCATGAGCGTGGGTTATAACCGTAGCTCTGATACAAATTGAGGGTCCGTTGTACGGATCGTTCAGGTCCTAGTTTGGCAAACCTAAGGTAAACGTGCGGAATCCGTTTGCATAGGCGACATTGTAGACAAGTTTGTTACTAACTAATCACTGTTTCATTGATTAGTAGACGTTACAGATCCTGGAAACACTTGGACAGAGCTTCGCCGTCCAATACACAAAATCTCTAAATCTTACAAATGAGAACACAAGTCACATATTACAAGAGAACAAGATCGCTTGGAATGTGCCTTGGACAAGTTCGGGCGAACTTGTTCATGTACTGTACAAGTTCGGGCGAACTTGTCTCTCAACATACATAAACTTAACGTTTTACTCCTAAACACAGACTCGACGTAATACGATGACGTAGGCAACAGACATATGCTCTGATACCACTTGATAGGACCGTCCTCCTTAGCTCGGGAACCTAAATTTGTATCTATTGTCCATATAAGCGGAAATTATATGACAAGTTTAACCAAATACACAAGAATTACAGTTTAATCGTCAGTTTATTAAGTCCAAAGATATTACAACTCAAAATCCAAACTGACAGAGCTTCACCGTAAAATTCGCAAAGTTGTTACATTGATAAACCATGACACACTTATATATAGACTTGCAAGTTCGCCCGAAGCATGTCTTGGCTAGATCAAGTTCGGCCAAACTTGATCAGCTTACATGAACTTCGGCCGAACTTGTACAATACATGTTAAATAAAACTTCAAATTTAACAAATACAAGCTCTAAACAAACAGACTCGATCCAAGACCTAGACAATAGACATTATGCATTAACAAACTCCCCCTTAGATATTGTCGCAGCGTCTTGATCAGTCTTCATCTCTAAAACCTTTCGAAGAGTTCTTGTATGGTTTCTTTCTACATTCTAGCTTTGGGATAGGCGTTTGATCTGTAGGAGGTGCCCACTTCATAAATTGAAATCTTTTGATTCTTGACTCCCTTCCTTTCTCGTGAATCTTCTCTAAACGCTTCTCCTCTTTTAAGAACTCTTCTCTTTCAAGCTCTCTCCATCTGGATTCCCACATGTGCCCTGAATTAATATTGTGTGCATAGCAAACATTAACCACACCTTGGTATTGCTTCGCTTGGACTTCTTCATGTTTATCAAAGCATATTTTGTTGAAGAACAAGCACTTTATATCTTCCTTCGAGCAATTAACTAGCCACATCGGGTCTACTATACGAATAGTTCTCCGCAGCCCCCTAAAACCTTCTATTTGTAAAATTTCAGCTGAACTTTCTTTCTCAATATCCAACTTCTCTTCAAATCTCAAAACAATAACCGCTTCACACGTCTCTGGATCAATTTGCCACCATTTAAACAATGGATAGAAATCCTGTTCGATTGGCTTCAGCGACATATTCTTCATGGCTCGAGGACGCTTCATCAATAGCGTAATATCCTTCTCTCCTGTTTTCTTTTTTATCTTTATTCGACGTTTTGGAATAAACGGTTTCCATAACTCGAATCCTCTTAAAGCTTCAAACTTTATCACTCTCCACAATCTTTGTTCGTTAAACTTCATCTGATAGCTGGTGTTCCTCGTTTGAACTAATTCTTCAACATCCCAATACGGCAATGTCTTGATGTCAATCAGGTGTCGGAAATACTGAACCCCATATTCTCTTTTGATTGCATACATATCAAGTTCACGTATCCAACCCGAACTCATAATGTCTCCCAAAGACTTTTCTTTATCTCTCATGAAGAACGCTAGTTGCCTTTTAAACTTTCTTTCCTTGGGCATTTATTTAAACCACGATTTCCTTGCTTTGGCAATTTGCCCTTTCGTATAACGCTTTGTAATATTACCCGTACTCACATCCTCATCAATCTTTGGCTTCAATAAATCAACATCGATTTGGCTCATCAATTCTTTGATTGTTGGAAATTTATCAGTGTTCAAATTCGAATACTTTTCATCTTCGTTATCATCAGAATATTCGAATATGACACGATCATAATCGTCAGCATCAGATACACGTTTATACACATATTCCTTTGGCTCAAAAGTCTTTATATTCACCAACTCTTCCTCGAAGTCAAACTCAAAAGAATCAGTGTCAACCTCAAACATTTTTGCCAACTCTTCTTTGGTGTAATTGTGAGCAATCTCCCCTTCTTCCAAACTTGGATCTAATGTTATCATCAGTGGGTTTAAATGCATTATAGTAACAAGCATAGCAATGACAGCTTCAGAAATATCAACATCTTGTTGCCCTGTTTGTTGCGTAGACTCCCCCTTATTTGGGGCATCCTCCACATTAGCATTATCATCAATTAGGGATTCGAAATCGAATTCAAAATGAACTTTCACGGATTCAACTTTCAAACCAACGCCCCCTGATCATTATCATCATTACGATCATTATCTGAATCATCTTTAGTGTCCTCATTGGCAGGGTCGTCGTCGTCATTATCTTCTTCCTCTTCATCATCATTCTTTTCAGATTCAACACTCTGTTCAGGGATTGCTTCAAATACAACCTCTATTTCTGGTGCTTTCTCAGATTCAACCGCTTTCTCTATCACTGGCTCTTCTGAAGTAATAGGGACACCTTCTATAACATTTTTGCCCTTGCCCTGTTCAATCAACTCTCTCTCGGCCTTTTCCTTTGCTTCTTGAACATCTAAACGATCATATTCTACTTTGAAGTCGATGCCCAAGCTATTATTAAGTACTTTCTGCAATCGAGCAAATCTTCTATCATTCATATCACGTTCTGCTCTTAACTACCCTATCTCTTTTTCAAGCTTTGCATTAGCAGTGCCAAGACTTTCAACCATAGCCTTTAAGTAACCTCGATCGTCTTCAATAAACTTTACTTTGTCATTCAATATCTCCTTTTCAACCTCGCTCTGCTTTTGCTATTGTTCAATGGCCGCTTTATCAATTTCATTCTGCTTGGCTTTATCTTCCAAATCTTTAAGTCGTTTCTCGAATTTGTCAATCGGAATATCTTCAAACCATCCAGAAAGATCTTCATCAGTGACTGGCTGTGTAATGCTATCTGGAATTTCACAATAAGCATCTTTAAGTTGTCTCTCTCTGACACTTTATGGAGTTGATTGCCTTGATTTTTGCGAAGTAGCCTTTGGAGTACCAGCAACCTTCGGATTAGAAACAAGTGTACTCTGAACAGGAACTTCAACTGTTGGTGGTTCTTGTGTGACAGTGATTGGCTTTTCAGTAGCAGTAGATGGTGGAACAACAGATTCTACAATTGGAATTTCTTGCAATTTAGAAACAGGAGGTTCTTGTGTAGCTCCTTTTCTCTGCTTTTGACTTGTATATCTACGACTTGGCGCTTACTTGGTGATCCTGTTGCTTTCTTTGTATCTCTGGCCTTTGACTTTGTGCGCTTTGCTTTCTTTTCGGTCGTTCAGAATCTGAAGCTTCTTCAGCAAATGGCTCGTAAAGATCTTCGCCTATTTTTTCAATCTTTCTTCCTCCTTTTCTTTTTCTGCAGCTTTTATACTAGCATCAATTGGATCTTCAGATGATTCATCATCCTTATCTGAAGTTGCAGAAATAACTTCGTCGTCCTTTTCTTGGCTTTCAACAATTACAGCCATTGCACTAGAACCCTCAACATTTTGAACATCTTCGTCAGGTTCATCAACAAGCATAGTATTAACCTTCTTAGAAGCCCTCTTTTTCTTCTATTTCTCAACTACCACGACGCGTTTGATATACCAATCTCCATGTTTTTCTTTGAAGCCAGTTAACAATGATGCTTCCTCATTCTCATCACCGCTACCCTCTTTTCTCCACTTATTCTCAGGAGGTGTGAAGGTCCGTGATCAGGCGGTTCTAGACGAAAGTTAGTGGATAAACGTAAACCGATTCGGTAGAATGATATATCAGAAAGGAGTAGAAACAGAATGTAGCGAAAGTCTTCATTCATACCGAAAGAGTATACATCTTTATAAGTCCAGCTGTCGGAGTTCCTGGAGAGAATCTAGCAGCACCTCCCCGTAGGGATGCCAAAAACATAAATGACAAATGAACAAAACACCTATATATAGGGAGACAAGTTCGCTGGAGTGTATGGAAGTTCGGGCGAACTTGACCTAGTTATGTTCGACCAAACTTGACTTCCTAAGAGCATTCTCGAGCAAACTTGGCCTGCATTAGTCAAGTTCGAGTGAACTTGATTAAAAGCACATCAAGTTTGGGCGAACTTGACCAATACAGGTCATGTTCGGGCGAACTTGTTCCCTTTTACACTGAAATCTCTGTATTTCGGTCGTGTGTTTGATTCTAACCTATACAATATTCAACACACGCTCTATCTAGCCTATTCGACAAGTGACGAACACAATAGTGCATCAAAGCTTGATCTTGAACTTCAAAAACATTGAGCCGTGTTTGAATATTCTCTGCAACTTCAATCAAGGTGTCTGCCGATGTCGTCGAGACTCGTCAATAGATTCCCCCTTAATTGGTGATCCGGGTTTGCATTAACAACTTTCAAAACCGCTGAAATCTCCAGTTCAGATCTTTGGTTGTGTGGTTTCCGACTCCTCTGATTTACTTGACCAACAAATTTTCTCGAATAACCATCAACTCGAAGCTAATCAATGCAGCAGCTTCTCCATTTCGAGATAACCGCATCCGAGTTTAGTTTTTGAATAAGCGTTGAGCATCGAGAGTTTATTCCGCACACTCCTAAAGTATCAAAAACTCAACCGGCAATTGATAGAAACTTCGAATCACCGCATCAGAAAACTTCAAATCAACGAATACCCTCGAAAACCCGATATCCCGATTTCCGTAATCGCAGTTAAGCACCCTTCAGAAAGATTTGATTAGCAAATCGGTAATCTGCTCAATCAGCAAATCTTCATCAGAAACATATAATCTGGTAATGCATCAAATCTGAGAATCACACGTCCATAATCAGAATCACATTCTTCTTCTTCAGTCACAATGACAGATGTATAGCTATCTCCGCTGAACCTGGCGCCTTCAAACTACATTCCGGCTTACCCAATCAAAATAGTTCATTTGCTTTGCAGAGTTAATGATAAGCAGTCGTGTATGCACCAACCCCACATCAGAGATCAGGACCTAAATCCTACATCCCTTAAGCATCAACCTGTATCACAATCTGAAAAATCTGAACTTCCTATGATCACAGAATCCCAAATATATAATCTCTTTCGTCAGCAACTGGTATACACAGCTTTATTCGGAAGATCCGATCCCATAAATCATCTTCTTTAATCATGGTACCGCGTACAACCCGGGGCAACTGAAACTACAGAGCATCCCTATCTCCTGGCGGTTAGTCCAGTCAATAGTTCATGTCCAAAGCAGAGTTAAAGATAGGTAGTCGTGTGTGCTTCCAAACCATACTCGCGTCTCAGGTGTCAATATACAACCATGACCTCAGAATCTGATAAACAACTCCTCCAAGACTCAGTTATGTAACCACCCACTTTCAAAATAGACATCAATTTGAAATACCCAATGAATCTCAATCCTCTGCATTTCCCGATAATCTGCAATCGGTAAACACTCGGATACTGTTGCAGTAGTCACAAATTTCAAAAATGCCGGAATCTTCAGATTTTGAAAATTTTTTTTTCCCCCCCCATTTTTGCAAATTTTGACCATACTGAAATTTTTCACTGAAATTCCCCCTGAAATCCGGAACTTTTAGTTTTTAACAAATGCAGATTTAATGTTTAGGCCTATTACTAGTCACGACACCCAAATAATCAACGTTCTGCATCGGTATCAATGACTCTCCCGTTATCTTCAAAATTCTTTAACCGTATCACAAAATCTGTACTCTGAAGCTCTAGACGGTGTCCCCTATCATGCTGGTTCGGTGTTCGAAAACTCGAAAATTTTCTATCGCCAAATTTTTTTTAGGCATTGGACCAAGTTCGGGTGAACTCGGTCGCCCATCACCAAGTTCGGGCGAACTTGGTCTCCAAACTCACAAGTTCGGGCGAACTTGAGTTAAGTTTGGGCGGACTTGATCAAGTTCGGGCGGACTTGATCAAATTCGGGTGAACTTGATCAAAAATGGTACAAGTTCGTCGAACTTAACCAATATAAGTCAAGTTCGGGCGAACTTAATCCCCCAAATCAGCCCATTTTTCACATTTTTCGATCCAGAATCCTTATTTCTTCCAATTTTGATATGAATCCACCATAGATCTGGTCGAAAATGGTTTTCTAACAATCCTATCCGTTCAATTTTGGATTTTGTCCGTAGATTGTAGGTTTATTTCATGATTTACGTCTAAAACCCTCCTAATGTCCATAAATGTCCAAATTCATGAGCGTAGGTGATAACTGTAGCTCTGACACCAATTGAAGGTCCGTGATCAGGCGGTTCTAGACGGAAGTTAGTGGATAAACGTAAACCGATTCGGTAGAATGTTATATCAGAAAGGAGTAGAAACAGAATGCAGCGAAAATCTTCATTCATACCGAAAGAGTATACATCTTTATAAGTCCAGATGCCGGAGTTCTTGGAGAGAATCCGGCAGCACCTCCCCGAAGGGATGCCAAAAACTTAAATGACAAATGAACAAAACACCTATATATAGGGAGACAAGTTCGCTGGAGTGTATGGAAGTTCGGGCGAACTTGACCTAGTTAAGTCGGCCGAACTTAACTTCCTAAGAGCATTCTCGAGCAAACTTGGCCTGCATTTGTCAAGTTCGAGTGAACTTGATTAAAAGCACATCAAGTTTGGGCGAACTTGACCAATACAGGTCAAGTTCGGGCGTACTTGTTCCCTTTTACAGTGAAATCTCCGTATTTCGGTCGTGTGTTCGATTCTAACCTATACAATATTCAACCCACGCTCTATCTAGCCTATTCGACAAGTGACGAACACAATAGTGCATCAACAAGGTGCAACGTAGTGTTCACTATTAATAGCTCCAAACACAGCCTTTGCAACAGAAGCAGAGTCTTGCTTTTGATAAATCTTGAGTTTCTTAAACGCCGTCTCATCCATGTGATTGAGATAGAGAATTTCATTTGGATCGTTTGCAATATTTTGAAACTTCTCATCGATCAACATCTGTACGAACCTAGGATACATCACTAAACGATCGTTACCCATGTTCTTCGCCATGAAGTTGAATAAAACTCTTGAAAAGTTAAACTTCTTGTTTAGAATCAAAGTAGTGGCCATGCATGCCATATAATCTTGTATGTCATCTAGGCCTGCTTTCCGATGACTAAAAGCATGAATGATGGCGTGAATTAACCGCTTGTAAGGTAGTGGCACACTTCCTTTCTTCATTGTCGGTTCGTTTGCGTGCCCTTTATATCCCATTCTGAAAAAGCAACCTTTCACCATACTCTTCGAAGCTAATAGGATCATTTGCATCGTCGTTAAACTCTAAGACTCGTCGGATGTCAGCTTCTGTGATCAAAATTTCTTTATCTTCGTTGTCAACGTGAACTGCAGACTTGATAACTTTGTTCGCTTCATCATATGTTGCTGCATTCTATAAAAGGTAGACATGCAATCTATATACTACGTGTTTGTCTGTGATCGCCTTCTTGATTGGAATACGCCCTAGAAATCCCAGTATCTCAGAAAAAGCTGTCAGCATCCGATAGATCTTCTCATCCAACGATATACATGTGTTATGGAACTTAGTAAACGTCAGCTTTATATTATGCGGACAGAAAGAACAATCAACTTAGAAGAAATGACAATTTTCAATAATAAGCCATCAAGTTCGGCGAACTTGAGTCCAAATTACAAAAACCTACAAACAGTCAACAACTTCAGCCGAACATGTGCACCCAACAAATTTTTGACATTATTATACAAGTTCGGGCGAATTTGTTGCAATTGCATGTTTTGAATTTTCAATCGAGTTCGGGCGAACTTGTTGAATTTTTAACTTTTAACCAGAATGATAACAACTTCGCCCAAAGTTGTCTCCAAACAACTTCAACAAGTTCAGGCGAACTTGTCATCATCCTCTATCAAACGTGCAACAAACAATCATGTCCGATCATTGATTTTATGATTTGTCTATGATATTTACATGTTTATTAAGACATTTCATCGATCAATTTTGTTTTTAAACCTCCTAAATCTATTAATTTTAACAGATTCGGTCTGATTTCATACGTTCAAGATCAATTAAAGGATGATTTGAGAGATTTATACCTCACCCATGGTATTAAGTGTGCAAATCACTTAATATCAGGTTTAATTTGGGCAGAGTAACAACACAATTCTTGCAAATTTGAATTTCGCAAAAAATACTCTCAAGTTCTCTCGAAGTCAATGATAAACAGAACTGATAAACTAAGCGAACTTGGCATTATATATCATGTTAAGTTCGGGCGAACTTGACATTTAATTTTCAAAACAAACTTAAACAACTTCGCCCGAAGTTCTTCAAAAAACATATTACTTTTATTTAGTAACTTCGGCCGAACTTGATCAAGTTCAATTTTACAATTTTAACCTTGAACTTTCACATGTTTACCAGTTATGAAAATCCACTCAGTTGACCAAGTCCAAGTTAATGACCTTGGTTAACCGATTTTTCTGCCAAGTCCAAGTTAATGACCCCGGTTTGACACGTTATGAACAAACTGATGTTTTCCTTCAAATTTCAAGTTTTAAAGTTTCAAGTTAATGAACTTTTCTTCGTTTTTCGTGTATTTTGATTTAACAGATTAGCTCCCAACCCATTGTCATCAAGATTCCAACAACTTAGCACCATTCCGAACTCCGAAGATCCGCTTTCCATCATTGGCTGTTGAAAACAATGTAGAAATAAAATCTTTTTGAATTTTCAAAAGTTTATGTTAAAACATACTGAAAATATTTTTGAGTTTAAATATGAAATCAAATAAGCTATGTACAAACATATTTACAGACATATTTTTGTGAATTCGTGTCTGTGGATCATATCAGTTGATTGAGACATATCACCAGTACCGTTGAGCTTATGATGACTCTAAGTTCTAAACTCGTTTACCTAGATTGTCGATATGTTTGTCCACTTAAACTTTGACACATTTCTCAGCTGTTCCAATATATCTTAGTTAGAATTATGAAACTTGACTCAACTATGGTTCCCATCTCAGAATATACTCCCGCATCAAGATTCCCTAGATTTCATCTTATAGGTGAGTATAGCGTAATTGATATCTGTATTTGGGTTATGCGAGTCCTTGAGAGCTTAGTTTAATACCACCATATCGACAAAGAGATGAAGGCTCGACTTTAAGGTGTGTTCCATTTAAGGAATCTTTTAAGTACTGCAATTGATTATATCTTTTGATTCTTTTCAAGTTTGCATGCAATTTTGCGATTTTTAGCAAAAGCATTATAGAAGTTCTAGGCTATTGCTTCTGCAAAATCAGAAGAATTTGTATAATACCCTAGATATCAATCATCTATAAAGACCTCGTATCTCAGAATCCTGCAATCTCTCAAACGAAATTTCAGAGTACTAAGTCCATATATCCAAGAGATGTTAATCCACAAGTTTAAGTAGTTGTAATAATGTTTTGAGATTTCAAAGTTTGAATCTGAAATGTTTATTTGAAAGTTTGAGGAACTTTGAAACAGAAAATAGTTTTTAAAGGGGAGCTGGATAAAACACGTTGATTGAAGATAACAGAAAGCTCAAAGCAAGGGGGAGCATGGTGATTAAAGTTTTATCAAGACAAGCTCAAGAAGAAAAGAGAAAAGGATTGTTGATGCTATGAAGATCAAGGAAGTTAAAGTTATTCAAGAAATAAAGATCAAGAGAACATTAATGACTCAGGAACTTAATCGAAGAATGATGACTAAAAGGAGTTACACAAGAACCTCCTGTTTCTGAATTGCAAGAAATTCCAATTGTAGAATCTGTTGTTCCACCATCTACTGCTACTGAAGAGCCAATCACTGTCACACAAGAACCACCAACGGTTGAAGTTCCTGTTCAGAGTACACCTATTTTTAGTCCGAAGGTTGCTGGTACTCCAAAGGCTACTTCACAGAAATCAAGGCAATCAACTCCACAAAGTGTCAGAGAGAGACAATTTAAAGATTCTTATGGTGAAATTCCAGATAACATTACACAGCCTGTCACTGCTGAAGATCTTTCTGGATTGTTTGAAGACATTCCGATTGATAAATTAGAGAAATGGCTTAAAGATTTGGAAGATAAAGCCAAGCATAATGAAATTGATAAAGCGGCTCTTGAACAAAAGCTAAAGAGTGAGGTTGAAAAGGAGATCTTGAATGACAAAGTAAAGTTTCTTGAAGACGATCGAGGATACTTAAAGGCTATGGTTGAAAGTCTGGGCGCTGCTAATGCAAAGCTTGAAAAAGACATATGAGAGTTAAGAGCAGAACGTGATATCAATGATAGAAGATTTGCTCGATTGTAGAAAGTACTTACTAATAGCTTGGGCATCGACTTCAAAGCAGAATATGATCGTTTAGATGTTCATGAAGCAAAGGAAAAGGCCGTGAAAGAGTTGATTGAACAGTGCAAGTTCAAAAATGTTATAGAAAGTGTCCCTATTACTTCAGAAGAGCCAATGATAGAGAAAGCAGTTGAATCTAAGAAAGCACCAGAAATAGAGGTTGTATCTGAAGTAATCCCTTAACAGAATGTTGAATCTGAAAAGAATGATGATGAAGAGTAAGAAGATAATGACGACGACGACCCTGCCAGTGACGACACTAAAGATGATTCAGATAATGATGGTACTGACGAGGGGGCGTTGGTTTGAAAGTTGATTCCGTAAAAGTTCATTCCGAATTCGATTTCGAATCCCTAATTGATGATAATGCTAATATGGAGGATGCTCCAAGTAAGGGGGAGTCTACGCAACAAACAGGGCAACAAGATGTTGATATTTCTAAAGCTGCCGTTGCTATGCCTGTTACTGCAATGCATGAAAAGCCACTGATGATAACGTTAGATCCAAGTTTGGAAGAAGGGGAGATTGTTCACAATTACACCAAAGAAGAGTTAGCGAAAATGTTTGAGGTTAACACTGATTCTTTTGAGTTTGACTTCGAGGAAGAGTTGGTGAATATAAAGACTTTCCAGCCAAAGGAATATGTGTATAAACGTGTATCTGATGTTATCATCAGTGGCTTTTAATGCATTGCAGTAACAGGCATAGCAACAACATCTTCAGAAATATCAACATCTTGTTGCCCTGTTTGTTGCGTAGACTCCCCCTTACTTGGAGCATCCTCCATATTAGCATTATCATCAATTAGGGATTCGAAATCGAATTCAGAATGAACTTTCGCGGAATCAACTTTCAAGCTAACGCCCCCCTGAAAATCTTTTTGAGTTTAAATATAAAATCAAATAAGCTATATACAAACATATTTACAGACATATTTTTGTGAATTCGTGTTTAAGGATCATATCAGTTGATTGAGACATATCACCAGTACCGTTAACCTTATGATGACTCTAAGCTCTAAACTCGTTTACCTAGATTGTCCATATATTTATCCACTTAAACTTTGACACATTTCTCAATTGTTCCAAGATATCTTAGTAAGAATTATGAAACTTGACTCATCTATGGTTCCCATCTCAGAATATACTCCCGCATCAAGATTCCCTAGATTTCATCTTACAGGTGAGTATAGCGTAATTGATATCTGTATCTGGGTTATGCGAGGCCTTAAGAGTTCAGATTAATACCACCGTATCGACAAAGAGATGAAGGCTCGACTTTAAGGTGTGTTCCATTTAAGGAATCTTTTAAGTATGCAATTGATTAGATCTTTCGATTCTTTTCAAGTTTGCATGCAATTTTGGGATTTTTAGCAAAAGCATTATAGAAGTTCTAGGCTATTGCCTTCGCAAAATCAGAAGAACTTGTATAATACCCCAGATTTCAATCATCTATAAAGACCTTGTATCTCAGAATCAGGCAATCTCTCAAAGGAAATTTCGGAGTACTAAGTCCATATATCCGAGAGATGTTAATCCACAAGTTTAAGTAGTTGTAAAATTTAGTTTATATCCCGGAAAGAACTTACTGAACGTGTAAAGTCTATCGACACATCCACAGTAAGACTTGTTTATACTTTTTAAAACTTTACAATTCTTTACCGTACTGTGATTGTCCACTGATGTACTATCATTTCCTTTTTGACACAAAATTCTTTTTGTCTTTTTCATGTTTTTGTACTTTTTGGTTCATATGTTTTTGTATTTTCTCAAACATTTCTCCCCCTAAAATCATAAACATATTTTTGTATTTTAGTTTTAATCTAATCCTAAAAGGTAACAAACCAATGAGGATCACGAGAACTCGTCGTCCAATCCATATTCAACCTTTGCCTCCGCTTAATTCTCATTAAGTATTTAAACCATGATAGAGTAAATGGTTTGGTATGAAATCAGCTTTTTGTTCATCGGTGTGGATTTTCTCAATTCGTACCAACTTCTTTTCGTAGCAATCACGAATGAAGTGGTATCGAATCTCGATGTGTTTTGTTATAGAGTGGTTAACTGGATTTTTAGTTATATCGATAGCTGCCTAATTATCAACATACAGCGGCATGTCAAAAAATTGCAGACCATAGTCTCTCATCTGCTGTTGGATCCAGAAAATCTGTGAACAACAGCTGGAGGCCGAGATATACTCAGCTTCACAGGTAGAGAGAGCGACCATAGTCTGTTTCTTGCACTGCCAGGTTACCAAGCGAGTTCTGAAGAACTGGCAGCCCGCTGTAGTTGATTTTGAATTCAACTTATCTACACCAAAATCAGAATCAGCGTATCCCATCAGATCGAAGTTATCGTTCTTCGGGTACCACAAGCCGGTGCTTGGACATCCCTTCAAGTATCCGAAAATTCGCTTCACGATCTGCATGTGTGGGATTCTTAGGCTGGACTGATATCTGGCGCAAAGGCAGGTAGGATACATGATATCTAGGTGAGATGTCGTTAGATACATCAAAGATCCTATCATCGACCTGTAAAGAGTATCATCAACTTTGGTTATTGTTTCATCGATGCAAATTCCGTGATTGAGAGCAAGAGGGGTAGATAACGGCTTCGAGCTTTCCATTTCAAACTTCTTCAAGATATCATGAACATACCTAGTTTGATGAATGAAAATATTGTCTGGTAATTGATCAACTTGCAATCTGAGGAAGAATTTCATTTCGCCCATAGAAGACATTTCGAATTTCTTCTTCATGATTTTCTCAAACTCTTTGCAAAGATCATCATTTGTTGAACCGAAGATGATGTTATCCACATATATTTGTACGATAATTAGATGATTTCCAACTTCTCTGGTAAAGAGCGTATATCCACTGTTCCTCTTATAAAGCCGTTGCCGATGAGATTTGAGATAACGTCTCGTACCAGGCTCTCAAGGCCTGATGCAAACCATATAGTGCTTTATCCAGGAGATAAGCTTTCTTCTTGTTCAGCGGATCGACAACCCGGTGGTTGACCGACGTACACTTGCTCACGTAGCTTACCATATAGAAAAGTGGATTTCACATCTAACTGGTACACTTTAAATCCTTTCCAAGCAGCAAATGCAAGGAAAATGCGAATGGACTCCAATCGAGCAACTGGTGCATATACTTCTATATAATATATTCCTTCCTGTTGATGGAATCCCTTAACAACGAGCCGAGCTTTGTTGCGTACTATCACACCTCTATCATCGCTTTCTGAATTTCCGGTAGGTCAACAAATTTTCATACACCAAGCTTTTCGAATTGTAGCAATTCTTCTTGCATCGCCTGTACCCAGTTTTCATCTTCTAAAGCTTCAGAAACATTCTTCGGCTCGATGTGGGATATGAAGCATGAATAATAGCAATATTATTGAACTGGAGCTACTCGAGTATAGAAACAACTTAAAGCTTTGTTGATCTGGCTCCTTGTTCGCACACCAGTTTGTAATTCGTCGATTATGGAATTCGATGGGTGATAAGAATAGGTCCTTAGCATCACCTGACTGGGAACTTCAACAGTATTCTGATCAACCACCACTTCAACTGTAGGAGCACTAGACGACGTTTCATTTTGATTACTCGGGCCAGCAGATTGATTCAACATGCTTGTTATCTGCTCGGATTCTTCATCGGAAGAAAATTCTCCATCATCGTTGAAAGTCTGAGCCTCTTCAGAGTCGGAGTTGTGTGCCTCAGAAAGATTGGGTTCCACTGTAGAATTCACTAGTTCTGTAATATTTACTGGTTCTGTAGCAGGTGTCTCTTGATCGACGTTAGTTTCTTGAACACCGCTAGTACTCGGACCTGCACCAGAAGAAGATGATGACCCAATAGTTGGTTGATTAACCACTATTGGTCTTATGATATGTTTGCCTGCTGATGAGGATAATATAACGCTGTAATGTCTTCTTCAGAGGGTTCTTCTGGAAAGTCGAATGACTTCCACAATTTGCTATAGTTGAACAACCAAGCATCTCCTACTCTTTGAATAGGCGTTGTGTACCGAAAGTAGTAAACATGTTGTGCTTCTACCACTCTCCGAAGACTTGGAAGATAGACTCTTTTGAGCCGACTTTGAAGTAGTAGCATGCATTGATCATTCTCGCGCGAAGCACGCATAAGAATCCATTCCTCTGGAATCTTGAAACCTGGTTTGATTATCATGCACTCTTTATCATTGAAGTGTGTGGTGAACTGCTTGTCACAAACCTGAGATATACTCAGAAGATTGTTCTCCAGTTCGGCAATGTAATTGACCTTGTCAAATGACACCACACCGTTCAAAAGTTTTCCTTCAGCGACGACCCTTCCTCCTTGATTTCCGACAAATCCTATGTACCCTCCATTAATAGATTTGATATCATAGAGCAAGGCACGCATCCCTGTCATGTGGGGAGAAGCTCCGCTATCCATAATCCACTTCGATAAGACGGATCTTTGGAGCCCCTACACATCTTAATAAACAACGTCAAAGGGAAACCCAAGCCTTTCTGGTCTTGGGTGGGATAGGAATATCGTATGTTGGAAGTTTCAAATCAACATTTGGAACTTTCTGATTTGTCTTTGTGTCAATGACATTATCATTCTTGACTGATTCAGATTTAACATTTTCAGATGATGTTGTTTTCTTCTTTGCAACCCAAGATTGTGACTTAATTCTTGCATTCTTAACATAGAATTTTGAATCTTTGTTTTCGTTCGATTTGGAAGTTTCACCTTTTTCAAAAGTTAAATTTTCAAACTTTGATTCTGTTTTAGGTTTCACCTCTTTGTTAGATTCATTGTTTCGTTTTAAGACTGTGATTGGTTTAACAATCTCTGGGTGCTTAAGTTTCTCAACATCTGAAATTGTTTTCCTTCGGACACTTGCGCGCAATATGACCAATTTCATTGCATTTGAAGCAAGTCCGAGTATCATCAGAATGTCCACTAGTGAGTTTTACTCCACTTGCGGATTTAGCCTTATCCCCAAGTTCTTTTTCCTTCTTAAACTCATCATTTAATTGTTTCCCAATCAAAATTTCTTCTTGAACCGTGTTAGTCCCATAAATGAAATTCATGTTTTTATTCTTGTATTCATGAAATGGTGACTTCTGTTTCTTATTCGGTTCATTTTCTTCATCCAAACCCAAACCCGCTCTCCTGTTTTCAGGAAAGTCATCACCATTCCTTTGATAGTTGTTATAAACTTTCTTGGGTTTTGAGTAAAACTTTTTCTCATTTCTCTCAAGATCATCTGATGATACTTCCACAAGTTTGAACAATTTATCGATTTGACCTTCTTTCACGTTTCAAATCGGAAAGCTATCATCAAAATATAATCTATCAGATTCCTTAACTTTGTACATCACAACGTTAGGATCATCACTTAGATCATTTTCCGATGATGTATCATCATTTTTGGATTGTGATTCCGAACTGTTCAAACTTGAGTTGGCGCTCTCAAAGCTGCCATCATTAGTATCACTTCCCAAAACATTTTCTACCACATTTTTCACAACCGCTTCACTATCATTGTTTGATTTCGTAAAGACTACGTTAATGTTCTCAGGCAACGGATCTTTTGTTTCTGATAAAAGAATTATGTTTGTTGCCTTCTCAATACCATCCACTTTCTTGTGACAATAGCTTGCAAGTAGTGGCTGTGGAACACTGTTGTACTCTTTACGCTTCATACATTTTGGTTTCTCAACATTTTCCTCCGACTTAATCATAGGAAGAATGTGATCGTTCACATAAGGGTTTGTTGTGTAACTGAGCAAGAGTTGTCTTATTCTCTCAGTCTCAATTTTTATGTCTTGAAGCTCTTGTCTAGTTTCAGCAATGGTGTTTATGTACATGTTAATAGCTTCTTGTTTCTCAATTACTGTTGCTTTTAACATTCTTATTGACGCAGCTTGTTCTAGATTAACTTTTTTGACATTACAATATGTGCCTTTCATTTTATCATAAGCTTATTTCATTGAACTATAATAATATCGAAAATTTTCATTATGCACATTCAGATCGCTTATGATTTGATCTTTTTCAGCACACTTTTCACAAGGATTTGTGCACTTTGTGCAAGGTTTTTCAACCTCCACAACTTTTCCAACTTCCTTCTCAATCACTTTTACCTCTTGACCCACCTGATTAAGATTCACCATCATAGCTTTGTCGGTAATTTGTGTGAAGTTTTCTACATTCAATTCCTTCGTTACGTCAATGACCTCCTCGATCTCTGATTTCTTTTCTTCAGTTACTTGCGATGTATTCTCAAAGCAACCTGCAAAACTAGCATTAAAGTTAGGAGAAAGGATATTCTTCATTTGTGCCTGGTGATAGACCAATTCCTTTTCCTCTGTTCTTTGCAGATATTCTTCTAGAATCGCATTCTCCAGAATAGCATCATCAATTGTTGATTCTGATTCTTCCACAATATCAGCCATCAAAGCAACACTAGTCTTCTTGCCGATATACTTGTTACAATCAAACCTTTTGTCTTCGTGAGACACAACAAGAGCTTGTTCGGTTGGCTTCACAGAGTTATCCTGAACTTCAATTTGAGTTCTCTTTGGATGTGGCTTGTATTGCAGAGCTTTCTTGTAATAATCATTGTTGTTGCCAAATGGACTTTGGTTGCCACTTGCTTCTTGGTTGGTGCATTCGCGTTTGAAATGCCCCTTCTGTCGACACTTGAAGCAAGTAACTTTTGACTTATCAAATCCAACTTTGTTGCTTGAATTTCCAATGTCTCTTCCAATAAGTGCTACAAACTTTATGACTCTTTGAAGCTAGGCTCCATTTGATATCCATTAGCTCTAATTCTTCTTCATCAACTTGATCGTAATCCTCAGCAGTCATTTCAGGATTACCGATCTTTCCCCCAATTAGACTTTCATAAGATTCAAGAACAGTTGCAAGAAGTGTTATGTGTTGTTTAGCCACTTGTTCAGGGAACACATTCTTCAGATTAACTGCTATGTTGCACTGGAAAACATTCGGATCAGAATTGGAATTATTTGTCTGGCTTGACTGATTTGCTTGGCTTTGAAACTGTAAATTTGAACCAGTACTTGAATAACCCGTGCATGGAGGACTCTGATCATAACTCAGATATGATTGAGTGTTCTGTTGATTTTGAGGCGAATGATTCGAGGAATTCATATTCGCACTGAATGTCGTTTGAATCTTCGGACTCTGAATATATTGAACACCATTTTCGTAATACAGACCGACGTCTTAAACAACGTTCGCATTCTTTGACTTAGCCATTTTCATCAATTCCATCTCACGCCCTTCCAATTTATCAATGAACAATGATAATTTGAAATGTTGCCACCCTGGACTGTTCTTCAAAATCGTCAAGTAAGTCGCCCACTCTCCCTCAGGAAGTGCGTCTGCCAGTTTATCAATCTGTTCATCATTGGTTTTCACAATACTGTGCCTTCGCATTTGGACCATCAGATGACAATAACGATCAATCATTTACTTTATGGTCTCGCCTTTAATCATTGTGAATATGTCGAACACTTTCTTGATTAAGGATTTCTTGCTCTTGATCATCTCGTCATTTCCCTAATATTTCCCACAAAGAGCGTCCCATAGCATTTGTGAAGTTTCTCATTCGGGTAGTAAGATCAGGATACTTCCTTCACAGATTGTTGTATCAAGCTGATCATCGTCTTTTCAGCTACGTACACATCTTTATGTTCAGGCGTGAACTTAACCATAGTGAGATCTTGACCACATTCATCTTTTGGCCATTTATATCCGGTTTCCACAGCAACCCAGCTATGAAACTGGTTTGCTTAAACCCAGTTAACAAACTTCTCCTTCCAACCCTCAAACTCATCCATGCTCATTAGCTTCGGCGGTTTTGTAGTAGTACCCATCTCGTTGTCGAGATTCATCTGGTTAACGGCATTTGCATTGGATGTGGAAGCTACCGTAGAAGCAAAAGCGTTATGGAAATCATCCATCTTGACAAACTGAAGGTTTAACTGGAAACACGTCCAAAAAGTGAAAACGATTAGCAAACTCACAAGTTCGGTTGAACGTGTTCAGAAAACAGATTTTGATTTTAATTTCAACAAGTTCGGGCGAACTTATTTGAAATAATGTTCAGATTATTATCAAGTTCGGTCGAACTTACAATGAGATTTCAAAAATTCCAAGCTTTACCTCAACTTCGGGCGAACTTAGCAGAAATTTCAATGAAAAATGACAAGTTTGGGCGAACATAGTAAAAAATTCACTGAAAAACAATCAAGTTCGGGCGAAGATGTTCAAAATGAGCAAAAATTGAAGATTTAATCAAGTTCGAGCGAACTTGTTGGTTAAGTCCGAGCGAAGTTATGTTGCAAAACATGGTTTTTTGACAATTTCGACATGAATTCGATTGTTTTTTATTCTCAAACTTTCAGGGGTTTGTAATTATGTGATTATCTATGACATGTTCAATTTTTAGCCATTTTTGTCCATGAATTCTTCAATTATGTGAAGAAGTTAAGAAAATGGTAGAAATGAATAGAAAAAGAATGATTCTTGTGTTGATTTCAGCAAATTCAGGTATCCAGGCTCTGATACCACTTGATAGGACCGTCCTCCTCAGCTCTGGAACCTAAATTTATATCTATGTCCATATAAGCGGAAATTATACGACAAGTTTAACCAAATACACAAGAATTACAGTTTAATCGTCAGTTTATTAAGTCCAAAGATATTACAACTCGAAATCCAAACTGACAAAGCTTCGTCGTAGAAGTCGCAAAGTTGTTACATTGAGAAACCATGACAAACCCATACATAGACTTGCAAGTTCGCCCGAAGCATGTCTTGGCTAGATCAAGTTCGGCCGAACTTGATTAGCTTACATGAGCTTCGGCCGAACTTGTACAATACATGTTAAATAAAACTTCAAATTTAACAAATACAAGCTCTAAAAAAACAGACTCGATCCAAGACCTAGATAATAGACATTATGCATCAACAACCTACATGGCAAGACAAGGTTGTGAATGTATTGACGACTCTGGGAAATATGTATTAGTAAACACGCATGACTTATGTGCTATGCTAAACGATATCTGTTATGTCTCAGAGGAATCCGAGAGCAAGTCATGGTTAACATGACACTAACAAGGGCCAACGGTGCGAGTTTGGTTTCCTTAGTCTTAAACAACGTGTTAAATGGGAGCTTTTCGTTTAACAGCGCATTAAAAATTTGACGATGATTGTTAGGCCATTGGTGGGGCTATCTAAGATTATGAGTTCACGAAACATCTTATTTATGTGCCATAGACCATGACATAGGATTTGAAGCAAATTGGAGCTCGGGCACGCATACGAGGCAGCTTCCCGGTTAGGGAAACGCCTTCGTTTTGAGAGCAATTAAAGACAACCAAACATGCGAATGGTCAATCAAGCTTAAAAACACTTAGACTACCCAATACGAGGCTTTTACGATTAAAACGTAACCGGGTTCGGATTTCGAGACGGTTATGTACGATTTTTAAAATCGAGTCTTTTGACACTAAAAACGCGAAAAAAGGAGCCCGTTTGGCAAATCAGAGACGCGTGTGAGATCCAAAAACGAACCTAAACGTGAAACCGAAGATAAAAATTATCTTTTAACACGAAAAACGAAGCACGACAAATCATAGGTGGGTAGGGGCACCCCCACCTTATTATATAAAGGTTTTTCTTTATTTTTTTTATTAAATTCTTCATTATTCCACAAAATTATGCCATAAACCCTCCTGATCATCCATAGAAACTCTACTAACCAAAGGTATTCTTACAAATTCTAATAGATTTTGATGAGTTTTCTTGATTATACATGGTTTAGCCAACCAAAAACTCTTTTTAATCCATGTTTTGGAAGCTTTAAACAAGTTTCTTAGCTGAATAATAACACCTCATGAATTCCCTGGTGTTATATGGCAGCCAAGATCACCAAACTTCGGGTTTTGATACCCTAATCAACACCTAATCGACTAAAATCGCATAACCAATCGATTAACCGAAAAACAATGAAACAAAGCTTGATTGACATGAACTATGGCATGTTTGGATTGTTCTTGATGTGTAGGTGCTGAATATAGCTCCCACCCACTTTTGGACTAAAGAAAAACACTCGGAATCGAAGGAATCGCTAGGTATATCACCCGAAACTCGAATCTAGAATAGGCAGAATATTGTTTGGCCATAACTTGGTCCATGGGCATTGGATTGAGCTGAAATTTGGTATGGTGATGTAGGGTACGATTTTTGGTAAATGTTTTACTGTTTTACCGAAATAAATTCGGAAAAAATACCAAACGGGATCAATAAATCTCCAAACTTTACAGAAAAATCAAGGAACATATAGAGAATGTTTTGGAAGTTTTGGAGTCCATTGACTGAATTTTGGTTCGGATTAAAAATCCACGTTTTTGGGAGTTTTCGGTAGCCAGAAACGCACTAAAACGAAATCAAAAAATCCCAATTTTTTGCCGGGAGTTCTTGAACATATTAGGGACTTAATGGAATAGTTGAGAATTTTTAGACATCGTATGATAAACAATGTAAATTATTCGGTTAAATACTGTTTTACAAATAAATTATTTAAGTTATAAAAATAACTTTATAAATTCCCAAAATATTTTTCTTGAAATCTGTATGTTGTTACTGATTTCCACAAAAAGTTTCCAGAATTTCATAAAAAAGGATTTTTCAGTGGAATAGTTGGGATTTTTCAGCTTCTAAAACGCCTTTCTTAACTTATTTCAAATGTTTACCGGACAACGAACCTGCCGGAACTGGGAACGGACCAAACCCTATTGCGACTATAAGTGGAACACCGGGGGTATTCTGGGAAGTTCCAGGTAAGCTGGACACTCTGGTTGTGTTCCACCGCCGTTCGGGAGAATCCCCGATGACGAAAAACGGAAACTCAAATTCGGGAGGCCTAGATCCTCCAAACGTCCGGATTTCCTTAATAAATACTTAATATTTTCTTAATAACAAGGTATCGGCACTGTCTAGATCTTAGTGCCATTATCCGAACACATAGAACAACCGAATTTGGCTGGCACGCGAACCGGTGCTTGGGAGCCAAGCGTAAAACTGATCCTACCCTAACATCCATCACCACACCAGAGTGCTAGATGTACAACAAGGCCTTAAAATACCCACTCGAGCCCAAGTTATAGGCGTTACCGACTTAGCGAATGATATTGGTAATTACCTGCATAATTACTATTAGAGCCGAACCAGCTTGCATATACTCCTATTACTACCTGTGATACTGCTATCCTGTGAGTTTCACTCCCCCACTTTTAAACACACTTAAATACGTGGAGTGATACATACGTGTACCAAGGTGATAGTGTGTGGATGTTTGTGCGTGGATTGATACACGAATTGGGATCAGGGGATGATACGTTACTACATATGCCTTCGGGGTAGGCAGAAAACTGGTATTACAGCCCATTCCACATTCCTACTGCTCACATAACTAATACCCACTAGAATTGGATTCCTATCACCCATACAGTCTATACATATGCATTATGATGTGAGAACTCAAGTCTTTATTACAATATGATCTCACCCACTCTATCCTTTTAGTTACTATAATGACGATATATACCAGAGTGATACTTTAAAAAGAACATAGATACATAAAAATGTGCGGGTTAACTGGGAGGATGTGTACGGATCCTTACTCCGCTTCTCGTTGATTCACATCCGATTGCTATACAATCGAAGAGTTCCAACATCTTACGAAACTTTCTCCTCCTTGAATCAATGATTTGATTGTCCACAGGATGCCTCTTCTACTTGCGATATTGGCTTTAGCCTCACGTTATATGATATTATGATACTTAGTGGTACTCCTTAGCACATGTCCTGATATATGTTATGTGTGAGTTTGATGATCTCTGTGTTATGGAAATGGCATGGAATGCGTGAATAAGTTACCTTTCCTGTTGTCATTCGATTCCATTGGGTATACAATTTTGTGATGATATAGATTCCTTTCAAACGCTTTGCGTTATGGAACCTCGTTTCGTGTGACCGTCGGTTACATTGTGTTCTTTACGATTAATGATTGTTTCTGATTTCGGTTGGTTATTCGCGGAAAGTAATAGGAGGCCCTCGATGAACGAAACATTGATCATGTATATGGGTGTGGTGGATACGCTGCGGTACTTATAAGCACCCGGCTACATTATCAAGGTACCGTTACTCAGGACAGACGGGCTTATGTTACAATTCATTCGGTTGGGCAATACGGTGTTGAGTCTTTGACCCTATTGGATGCAATAAATGATGCCACAATTGTGGTAATTACGATATTTATGCACGTGTGTGGTGATTTTAAATAAAAGCTAGTTTGGGTCGCCATATAACAACCTATGGGTTAACCCTAGGGAAGGTTTTTTTGATACATAGTACTACTTTCTAGGGGTACTACACCCTGGTAGTACTTTGTACCTAACACTTTGGGTATAGCCGGTGATAACTTGCTCATCTCGATTTACCTTATGTTTGCTTCATGAAAGGTAACAATGTTTTTGTCTTCTGGTAAGACAATTCAGCATAATTTATTTCTTTTGGCGGAATTTGCTAGAACGTACAGTCATATATTCGAAATCATTACGTTACGACAAACAACTATACTTATGTCACCGACCGGTCGATGAAGCTATTTGGTTGAAGTGTATATTCCCTTTACTAGCTGTTGTTTGCTAGTGATACAATCTCTAATTCTTAGTAAGGACACGTAATTAGCATCAGTATTTATAACCCAAGGAAATTTAGGGGTAACACATAAAATGGAGAAACTTATTCGATGTAATCAAAGTCGGCAAGAAGTTGTGTGGATGCGGATCTGCTTGTAAGAAGACTCGTGAAGGCAAAAACAATTTTGACCATATTCCTCGTAACCGTTAATACTTTGTATTAACCCAAGTGTCAATTTAGTAAATCCCGGTTGGTGGTGACGTAACCCCAGTGTGAAGTAAGAATACTATAATCATAAAGTAATCCGATTCATTTTTTTTTCAAATAAATTCAATTCTCCTTACTGACCCTGATGGAAAGCGTTAAGGTCCGGTACATGCAATTACTATTTTGACACACCCTATCATTTTAATCAATGTTCAGCTATGCTGCGGTACGTTAGCTTCCTATGGAATTACGGCAGATATTTTGGTAATAGAACCAAGTGGCATACAACCTTGAATCCTATCGATTTAGTTCAAAGTAATACAAGGTAAATGCCCAGTAATTCGAAGTAATAATGAATGAGCGATACGAAGGACCCGTAACAAAGCTACCTCTTAATGCATTTGTAATAAACAAAAGGACACGAAACGAATTTCTTGTCAGACGATTGTTTTATTCAAAGGACGGTATTTAAAAGAATCATATAAAATTTTTATATATCAAATGATCCCTTCTTTTAAGTGTTTCATAACTTAGTAAAAGTGTTCCAGTGAAAGATGAGGTCGCATTTGAGTAGTATTCGAGTATAGTAATCCGATGACTAACCTATGTGTCAACTCTATATACACGATCTTGAATCAATATTACCCGTATGAGGGCTATCGCGTAAGGGGATACATGGGTCTTTGATTCCTTTTGATTAAAGTTTTTCGCGTCACGATACCTACGACGACCGTGTGATTGGTCCTGAGTAGGGACCAACTCAGATACTTATATAGTCTATAAAACATACTGACCCCCCAACTCTACAATAATAATACCCGGAGAACACCATATGTCTCCTCCTCTTCCTTGTAACATCCGAGGAATCCAAATTTTTATACACAATGTTATTCACGATACATAGGGGACGATCGAAATTCCCTTCGGGCCGTTGTAAAGGTGTTACGTGGTAACGGTATGCATGAGATACACTGACTCTCATCCATTGATTAGATACAAAGTGAACGATACCCTGCTCTTGTAACCAAGAGTTATGCATTAAACGGTGTTGCTTGTCCTCGTGAGTATACGAGGAGTAAATTCTCTAGATCAGGGGAACATTGTTGAAACACCCCTCGTCTTCCATCGACTGGTTGGTACCTTCAATTGATCTTCATTTTAATCGATTTAAATAAGAAATCGCGAAATACGATATTACCAGAAACCTGATTTTTCGTTATTTTCGAGTCACGAAAATTCTTATGCTACCTAAAGAAGCAAGAACGGGAGAAATCTCAAGTATGTTACTGAATACATATATATATACACATGTGTATTTGTACCACCTAATGCTAATAATTAAGAACTACCCCGTGTATTTGTACCACCTAATGCCTTAGAACTACCGCGCATGAAGTAACACGATCAAAACTAAACTCACATTGAAAGGAGTAATCATGAGTCGTTCGAATATCGTAATTGGTGTCTTTTGCGTGCTGAACCCACCTGGGGAAAGCTAAACCATAAATCTAGTAGTCCCGATCATTCCAGATGAAGGGACTAGTGAATCTTCCGAATACGTCCCTCGGATATCATGTCCATCCAGAGGGGGAATTCCTTTGATAAGCATGTAATATATGCCTAAAATAAGAATAAAACTTTGATGCTACAAC
The DNA here is from genome assembly GCA_947069175.1 of Scalesia atractyloides. NCBI lineage: Eukaryota > Viridiplantae > Streptophyta > Magnoliopsida > Asterales > Asteraceae > Scalesia > Scalesia atractyloides. The sequence goes on along the minus strand of CAMTDV010000005.1, from coordinate 57,894,105 downwards.
TAATTCTCTTCTAACTTGGAATTTTACTTAACATATGATACGAATTATAGATACCTCGAGGTACAATACCAAGTCAAACCAAACGATCAAGTGTAAATCGGTGTTTGGTTAGATACACCGACTGGCTGCAAAATGGCATTAATAACCTCTATTCGTATCCTAGCCATCAGAGTGCTAGGCCTACCTCGATTGATTATGGTTTCATTTAGACTTTCTTAAAACTGCTTCGGTTATTTCAAGAGGTGGCCGAGCGATTGCGGATCCATGTGACTACATTTTCCGGCAGCACGTATTCCTTCCTTGCCCTACTTGGAAGCAGAAGGGACTAATCCTAAGACAAAGGGTCGAGTGCCCATGGTTTCACTAGAAGGGAAAATGATTACTTATTGTTGTTTCCGTTAACGATATCCTTATGAAACGTTAGTGGAGCGTGTCTATATTCCAACCCTACGGGAGGTACTCCGTTGATGGGGAATCTTGATTCTATGACTTGTTACTTAGTCATCTTTTACAGAATTACCTGCACGTCTACGGTCAATTTTGAGTCCATAATTGGGAGCATCATGGTGACACTTGTGATCGTTAGACACTCATCACACCTTAAATATTTCTACATGATATAGTAGCGTTCTAAACATGGTGTTACTTGAATTAAAACCACATTGGGTACACACTCTACTATTCCCGGTATATGAGAATTTTTTTACAATTATCTCCCGCGGAATCACATCGATGTTATCGAAAGCTGGGGCTAAGCTCCCGAAACTTAATGGAAAATGGAATTATTATTGTAGAAATTTTATATCTTTACGAAGTAATCCGACTACTGGTGAGTAGTTCGGGCACACCATTGATGTAAGTGTATAGATTCGTTGGTACTCGTGTACATGCTCGCCTTATGGCAACCTTGGGCGCTCAAAAGTGTTTCTCTTTCTTATTCTCTATCATAGAGTAGGGGCTCTCGTGGTCGGTTAATATTAACCAAGATAACCAAATACACGACAACAAGGGAAAACTGTTCCCTCACAACTTGGTGGAACCAAATTTATTCCCTTTATACAAACATGCGGAGCATGCTGCTCACTATTGCGGCGTTCGCAACGAACCCTGAGAGGGTATCCATACCCCTCCTCTATAGGAGGTGTTTAAATGCAACATATGGTGTTTGAATGGTGAAGAAAATGAATGCGAAGAAAACATAATAATTGAAATTAGCTGCAAGCTGAACACGTAACTCCTAAAAATCCAAAAAAGGGGACTTTTAACCCGAACCAAAATTCAGTGTGTTTCAGTGCGTTTCTGGCTACCGAAAACTCCCAAAAACGCAGATATTTAACCCGAACAAAAATTCAATCAATGGACTCCCAAACTTCCTAGAACATTTCTCATATGTTCCTTAGTGTTTCTGTAAAGTTTGGTGATTTATTGATTCTGTTTGGTATTTTTTCTGAATTTCTTTCAGTAAAACAGTCAAAAATTACCCAAAAATCATAGAAAATTCCAAAAATTCTAAAATTTTACATGTACATTACTGTAAATACCGTATATCACCAAACCAATTTTCAGCTCAATCCAAGCATCACGTACTAAGTTATAGACCAAACAATATTATGCCTATGCTAGATTCGAGTAGCGATTCCTTCGATTCCAAGCGTTTTTCTTGAGTCCAGAAGTGTGTGGGTGCTATATCAGTACCTACACATCAAGTACAATCCAAACATGCCATAACGCATGTCAATCAAGCCTTGTTTCACTGTTTTTTCGGTTAATAACTTGGTTAATCGTTTTTGGGTCGATTAGGCGTCGATTAGGGTATCAAAAGCCGAAGTTTTTTAATCTTGGATATCATATAACATCAGGGAATTCATGAGGTGTTCTTAATCAGCCAAGAAACATGTTTAAACCTTCCAAAATCATGGATTAAAAAGAGATTTCTTAAGCTAGTTCATGTTTTCTCAAGAAATCAACATCAAAACCACTTAAAACTTGCAAAATACCTTTGATTTAGCTTGATGGAAAGGATGATCAGCTGATTTCTTTGAGAGTTTGAGCAGATTTTGGAGAATAATGAAGAATTTAATGAAAAAATAAAGAAAAACCTTTATATAATAAGGTGGGGTGCCCCTACCCCACCTATGCTTTTCCGTGCTTCGTTTTTCGTGTTAAAAGATGATGTTTATCTTCGGTTTCATGTTTAGGTTCGTTTTCAGGTCTCACACGCGTCTCCGATTTGCCAAACGGGCTCCTTTTTTCGCGTTTTTAGTGTCAAAAGACTCGGTTTTAAAAATCGTACATAACGGCCTTGAAATCCTAACATCCGATTACGTTTTAATCATAAAAGCCTCGTATTAGGGTAGTTTAAGTGTTTTTAAGCTTGATTGACCATTCTTCGAATGTTTGGTTGTCTTTTGTTGCTCTCAAAACGAAGGCGTTTCCCTAACCGGGAAGCTGCCTCGTTTGCGTGCCCGAGCTCCGATTTGCTTCAAATCCTATGTCATGGTCTATGGCACATAACTAAGATGTTTCGTGAACTCACAATCTTATAGCCCCACCAATGGCCTAACAATCATCGTCAAATGTTTAATGCGCTGTTAAACGGAAAGCTCCCGTTTAACACCTTGTTTAAGGCTAAGGAAACCAACCTCGCACCGTTGGCCCTTATTAGTGTCTGTTAACCATGACGTGGGGTGCCCCTACCCCACCTATGCTTTTCCGTGCTTCGTTTTTCGTGTTAAAAGATGATGTTTATCTTCAGTTTCATGTTTAGGTCCGTTTTCAGGTCCCACACGCGTCTCCGATTTGCCAAACGGGCTCCTTTTTTTCGCGTTTTTAGTGTCAAAAGACTCGGTTTTAAAAATCGTACATAACTGCCTCGAAATCCTAACATCCGGTTACGTTTTAATCATAAAAGCCTCGTATTAGGGTAGTTTAAGTGTTTTTAAGCTTGATTGACCGTTCTTCGAATGTTTGGTTGTCTTTCGTTGCTCTCAAAACGAAGGCGTTTCCCTAACCGGGAAGCTGCCTCGTTTGCGTGCCCGAGCTCCGATTTTCTTCAAATCCTATGTCATGGTCTATGGCACATAACTAAGATGTTTTGTGAACTCAAAAATCTTAAATAGCCCCACCAATGGCCTAACAATCATCGTCAAATGTTTAATGCGCTGTTAAACGGAAAGCTCCCGTTTAACACCTTGTTTAAGGCTAAGGAAACCAACCTCGCACCGTTGGCCCTTATTAGTGTCATGTTAACCATGACGTGCTCTCGGATTCCTCCGAGACGTAACAGATATCGTTTAGCATAGCACACAGGTCATGCATGTTTACTAATACATATTCCCTAGAGTCGTCAATCCAATCACGACTTTGTCTTGCCATGTAGGTGACGCTAGCATCAATGTAATGTTTTTGGTAATTACTTTGCATATACTCCTATTATAGTCGGTATAACATGTTCCAGAATTCGTATCATCACACATAATCACAACAAATATCATGATATACATATCACGTCCGGTTACCACGGACTTGTACCGATCAAAGTTTACCAGAAGTTTTCACAACTGTCACAGTTCGTTTGGTCATGCGGTTGCGGTTTTCGGTTAATTACGACGAAAATTGTAACGAACGCGCAAATGACCGTAAATGTGTAACGATTTATATTTTTGCATTCTAGTCATCAAAATACAGATTTTAATCATTACAAAAATCTTTGGATGTGCGTACTATTCCGGATTAGAAAATACTCGTAACGGCATAGTTCGTAGAATTTGCAAAATAGCCCCTAGAGTTGCATATGCATGTTTTTGCCATACCAAACCCTTCAAAACTTATTTCTAAGTTATGTAGAGGATATTTAGGGTATGTTTAGCTTACGTACTTGTTCCGGAGTGTATGTCGCGTTAACTGATTACGTTTGCGTAACGGTTTGCGATTTCACTTCCAGAAGTGATTTGAAAGTCGAATTTAAAAAAGGATTGAAAATACACAAATGTTATGAATTTAAACAAATCTCAGGAATAAAACACAATATTTTATTGATCATAAAATTGTTCGGAAATCGTTACATGATCAAAAGGCACAAATGTCACAGTTTCCACTACTTTAGGAAATTTCGTCCTGAAATTTAATTAGAGGAAACTTATGGAAAAAGAGGTGGATACTTTGCTTTCATTTTGTCCTCTCGTTCCCAAGTAAACTCTGGGCCACGTTTGGATTCCCAGCGAACTTTAACAATCGGTATTCGTCTGCGCTTTAGCTTTTTGACTTCACGATCCATTATTTCCACAGGTTTCTCAACTAAATGCATTGTGTCATCAACACGAATTTCATCAAGAGGGATGTGGAGGTTTTCATCAGCCAAACACTTTTTCAAATTGGACACGTGGAAGGTTGGATGAACATTACCAAGTTCAGGAGGTAATTCGAGTTCGTAGGCCACCTTTCCGATTTTCTCAATGATCTTCAATGGTCCAACATATATAGGTGCAAGTTTTCCTTTATTCCCAAATCTAACCACGCCTTTCCAAGGGGATACCTTGAGTAGGACATCATCACCGACTTGGAATTCCAAGGGCTTGTGTTGTTTGTCCGCGTAACTCTTTTGACGGCTTCTAGCTGTCAAAAGATTATCACGTATTATCTTGACTTTGTCTGTTGTGTCTTGAATGAGTTTAGGTCCAGTGAATTAAGATTCACCAATTTCAATCCAACAGACAGGAGAACAACATTTTCGACCATAAAGAGCTTCGAAAGGAGCCATGTCAATGCTAGTGTGATAATTGTTATTGTAAGAGAATTCAATCAAAGGTAGATGTGAATCCCAACTACCACCAAAGTCAATCACACAAGCTCTAAGCATATCCTCCAGTGTCTGGATTGTTCTTTCGGACTGTCCATCCGTTTGAGGATGATAAGCAGTGCTCAGGTTAAGTTTGGTTCCTATGGCAGATTGCATGGTCCTCCAAAAATGAGATGAGAATCGAGCATCACGGTTAGATATGATGTCCAAAGGGACACCATGACGAGATACAATTTCATCCACATAGATCTTAGCAAGTTTGTCAGCAGGGAAATCCTCACGGATTGCTATAAAGTGTGCTGATTTTGTTAAATGATCCACGACTACCCAAATGGCATCGTGACCTCTAGATGTACGCGGTAATTTGGTAATGAGATCCATTGCAATGCTTTCCCATTTCCAAACCGGAATTTCTGGTTGTTCAAGCAAACACGAAGGGTATTGATATTCTGCCTTAACTTTGAGACAAGTAAGACATTTAGATACGTACAAGGCAATGTCTTTCTTCATACCCGGCCACCAATACTGAGTACGAAGATCCTTATACATTTTGTATGCACCTAGACGAATTGAATAACGAGACTTATGAGCTTCATCCATTATTAAGGTGCGGAGATTTTCTTGACTTGGAACCCACAAATGGTTCAGATAATAAAATAACCCATTGTCTTTTGTTTCAAGTTGAAGCTCAAGATGATATGGTAGTTCATCACCCATCATGCCTTGTGTAACACAAGTTCGTTGAGCTTGGAAGATACGGTTTTGGATAGTGTAGCTTGACTTGTTCTTTACGACTAAGAGCATCGGCTACGACATTCGTCTTACCAGGATGGTAGCGAATCTCACAGTCGTAGTCGTTCAGAAGTTCGACCCATCGTCATTGTCTCATGTTTAGTTCTTTCTGATTGAAAATGTGCTGGAGACTTTTGTGGTCGGTGAAAACAATGCATTTTGTACCGTATAGATAATGTCTCCAAATTTTAAGTGCGAAAACAACAGCACCCAACTCAAGATCATGAGTGGTGTAGTTCTTTTCGTGAATCTTCAAATGTCTTGATTCATAGACTATATCTTTGTTCCTTTGCATGAGAATGCAGCCAAAGCCTAAGTTTGATGCATCACAAAAAATGACAAAGTCATTGTTACCTTCAGGTAAGGATAAAATAGGAGCATTACAAAGTTTCTGTTTCAGGGTCTGAAAAGCTTCTTCTTGTTTGGGTCCCCACTCAAAAGGTTTATTCTTTTGAGTCAAAGCTTTGAGCGGAACCGCAATCTCTGAGAAGTTTGCGATAAAGCGACGATGGTAAACCGCGAGACCAAGAAATAAACGAACTCCGGTAGGAGTAGTAGGCTTACTCCAATCCCTGATTGCACTGATTTTGGCGAGATCTACATGAATACCTTGTTCGTTGACAATATGTCCCAAAAATGAACTTCCTTAAGCCAAAACTCACATTTGGAGAATTTGGCGTAAAGTTGTTCTTTCTTTAGGAGTTCCATCGTTAAACGGAGATGTTGCTCGTGATCGGCTCGAGACTTTGAATACATCAAAATGTCATCAATGAAAACAATGATGAACTTGTCCAAATAAGGCTTACATACCCTATCCATCAAGTCCATTAAAATAGCAGGAGCATTTGTCATACCAAAAGGCATAACAGTGAACTCATAATGACCGTATCGAGTGCGAAAAGCAGTTTTGGGAATATCTTCTTCTAGAACACGAAGCTGATGATACCTAGAATGTAGATCAACCTTTGAGAAGCAAGTAGAACCCTGTAGCTGGTCAAAGAGATCATCAATACGAGGTAGGGGATACTGATTCTTAATTGTGAGTTTGTTGAGCTCACGGTAATCGATACACATACGGAATGATCCATCTTTCTTTTTCACAAATAGGAATGGAGCGCCCCAAGGTGAAAAGCTTGGACGAATGAAACCTTTGTCAGAAAGTTCTTGAAGTTGTTTTGACAATTCTTGCATCTTAGACTGTGCAAGACGGTATGGAGATTTGGCTATAGGGTTGGCACAAGATCTATACGAAACTCGACTTGTCGTGCTGGGGGTAACCGGGTAGTTCTTCAGGAAAAACCTCATGGTAATCCTAAACAATGGGGATGTCCTGAATAGTTTTACACTTGCCTTTATCCTCTACGATACGTGCCAAGAAGGCAACATAATTCTTTCGTAGGTACTTATAGGCTTGGGTACATGTCATGAGTTTAAGGCTACTAACGATTTTTTCTCCACAAACTTCTAGGATTTCACCAGACGTGAGAGGTATACGAACAATCTTTTCAAAATAAATAACCTCAGCATGGTGCTTGGTTAACCTGTCACACTCTCAATTTCCACTTGCGGAGTTTTACCGCGAGGCGTGTGAACAAACCAGAATCTGAAACACTAGTACGTCGAACGACTCTATATGATTTGATAATACGTTTTCCAAAAATCATTTGTTTAACCATTCATCGTAGATTTTATATTGTCTTAGTTAGTTACCAATGTTTAGCGGAAGCATTAGTTTTTATGGTTGAGCGGAAGCATAAAATAAGTAGTGAAACGGGCGCCAACACAAACGCCAAAACAAATGAAAAACCCAAAACAATGTTTGTAAATGAGACTCGATAAAAGATGTCTTGATCAATGCAAGTGAGTGCACCTAGAGCTCCTAGCGTCCTGAGAAACATGTAAAGAAACAAGTGTCAACATTAAAGATGAGTGAGTTCACAGGTTTTCATAAATTCGTTTGTTCGGTTATGTGTTTGTTTCCCCCGTTATCCCTAACCCGGGATATTGATTTAGTTCCATTATTCCCAACTCGGAATAATAATGATGTTGGTTCCATTATTCCACACCCGGAATAATAAGTTGTTGTTTCCATTATCCTCAACCCGGGATAACATAGTTGTTGTTTCCATTATCCTCAACCCGGGATAATATAGTTGTTGTTTCCATTATCCTCAACCCGGGATAATATAGTTGATTCGTAATTAAGTTCAATGTTAACATATATAGGTAGCTAGCCTAAAGTTATGTCACGTAAGTGTTCGTGATCGAAGCTGACTGTTGTGCCTCCGTGTTGCCAGGCCTATCACTGACCATGGCGAAGTTAGGCCAAATTATTCACCCGTTGACCATACCCGGTCGGCTAGCGCGACTAGCTCGGATGGGGCTTGTCGGGCCCAGTAGTACTACTTATAATTCTCCCGCTATTAAAACCCAATACTAACGATCCGAGAGATTGACGAGGACTTAAGTGATATAGCTGCTTAGTGACCATAACGTTACATTAACATTAACTTAGTTACCGAATAGTTATGTGACGTTAATTTCATATAACGTAAAGAGATTGAGTTGAAGAGTGTATACATGTTTCTCCCCTGTTGTTTAAAACCGGATAAAAATTAGGGGCCGTGAACTCACCTTTAGTTGCTCGGTTAGTGTAGCAAAGAAGTTGTAAGGGATGGGACCGCTAATTGCGTCCTAACAAACCAATTGATTTCAAGTCAGTGTGTGAAAACACCAATACAAATTCTACACGTAATTTACGCACAAAGTGATACACACAACAAAATACCTAACACTCAAACATGCATGCAAGTATCCTCATGTGAACATAGTAATCAAAACAATTTATCATGAACATAATCCAATCCATGCAACACTTTGGTGCACACAATCACAAGTTATCAAATTTCAGCTTACATACTCATAATTCAGCTGTTTTCTAGGATTTTTATAAAATAGTTCCAACGTTCCAAAAATTCCAATTATTTTACAGCAGGTGAAAACTATATTGTAGAAATTTATATAAATTTTTCAAGTCCTATTTCTTTACCAATTAACTATAAATATTAATATACTAGGCTGCAGTCAGATTCGTCGCTTTCTGACTGCAGTCCATGGAAGAATTTATTTAAAATCACTGATCGTCCAATTAACAAAATTCCAGTGGGAGTTGCCCGGAAATTTCCATATGTACAAATTTCATGATTCGACTCCCTACTGATTATAAAATCCAACTCGATAAACAACTAACAAAATTTCAGGATTTTCACAGCTTTAGTTACTGAACTTATTTGGCCACTTAAAAATATCAAACGACTTCAGAAAAATATGAATCCAGCGCCATTAGATTCGTTATTCAAATCTCTACGTTTTAGACTTCAGAAAATCTGTTTTTCGACAACTAACTACCGAGTTACAGCCAGTTGAAGTCGGCTGTAACTATCATTCAGCAAACTGTTTCAGCATTTTATCACAATTAATTCGCAATAACCGTCGATACAATGAACCTAGGCGATCAAGAACTGATTTTTCCCATCATAGATCAATACATATATCATATCCATGCAAACCCTAATCAACATCTCTAGTTTTTATAAACAAACACAGCCTATGATTTTCAGATTTCGAACAAACATCACTTGCAAACATTATTAACAAATCGGCTAACATAACCTTGCATTCAAACATATAATCCGAAAACAACACAATCACTTCATTCAAACACATATATCCGAATATGATCTTGTAACAAATGATAAATTCTAATCTTTAATGATAAGGTAAACGAACCGTGAGTGAGATGAGGAACCGATGATCAAAGATAATTGCGACCGAGAAGATCCGTAACCGAGAAGGAAGTGTTGTTCGCGACCGGGAAGAAGGAGTAGGCTGTTTGCGATCGAGGAAGTGAACAAGTGGGCTGCTCTCGATCGATATGAAGAAGGAAGAGGCTGCTCGCGATCAATGGAACAAGCGTAAGGCTGCCGACGGCTGATTAGATGCTAGGGTTTTGTGTGTTGTGAAGAAAGCATGCATGTGTTTGTATATATAGGCGCAAGAGACGAAAAGGTTACGGTTTGGGTGTCTCGCGGCCGAGGGCTTGGGTGGGTCGGTTTGGGTTGTTTGCTCGCGACATGGTTTGGGTTTAAGGTTTGGGTTCTAAACTCGATCCCCAAGTTTAGTTCCTTGAGTCGCAAGAAAAGGAGACCGGCTCGTGTCGCGGTTTGGCTCGATTCATTTGTTTATTTATTACGTCTATACATTATAACTAACATAAAACACGAACTCGGATATCACATAATAACACACCAACTTATAAACGTTTAATACGTAGCACATAATTTATTCGACAAGTATTGCGTTTAAGTTGTCCGAAAAACCGGGATGTCACATTATCCCCATGTTGAAAGAATTTTCGTCCCGAAAATTGAGTAAACGTGGTTTAGAATGCAGCGTACATGTTTAGAGTGCCACGCACAAAGAGTTAGTTCGTTAACGATGGTATGCGAAGTTACAAGAAGTTCCCAAGTGCCATGCACAAAGATTCCCAAGTGCCATGCACAAGGATTTAGTTAACAATGGTACGCGAAAGTATGAGAAATTTCCAGGTTGTCACATCATCCCCATGTTGAAAGAATTTTCGTCCCGAAAATTTAGTTACTGGTATCGTTAGTTTGCTGCTCAGTTGCGAAGAGGTGTGGGTATTTGCTTTTCATTTGGTCCTCTCTTTCCCACGTGAACTCCGGTCCACGCTTAGAGTCCCAACGAACCTTAACGATCGGAATCTTGCTGTGCCTTCGAGTCTTGATCTCATGATCCATGATCTCGATAGGCTGTTCCACAAAGTGTAGTTGTTCATCCACTTGAATCTCATCCAATGGAATGACTAGAGTTTCATCTGATAGACACTTCTTCAGATTTGACACGTGAAATACGTTTTGAACTCCACTGAGTTCAGCAGGAAGGTCTAATTGATAAGCTACGGGTCCAATACGTTTCAAGATCACAAACGGACCTACGTAACGTGGGTTTAGTTTGCCTCGTTTTCCGAAGCGGATTACACCCTTCCAGGGTGACACCTTCAGTAGGACGCGGTCGCCTACTTGAAATTCGAGCGGTTTGCGTCGTTGATCAGCGTAGCTTTTCTGTCGATCTCGTGCCGCCGCCATGCGGTTTCTGATTTGTACAATATTTTCAGTAGTCTCAAGTATTAACTCAGGGCCTGTGAGTTGACTGTCACCGACTTCTGCCCAACAGACCGGTGATCTACATTTACGACCGTATAATGCCTCAAACGGTGCTGCTGAAATACTCGTATGATAACTGTTGTTATATGAGAATTCCACTAAAGGCAGGTGAATTTCCCAACTATTTCCGAAGTCTACTACGCATGCCCTAAGCATGTCTTCCAAGTTCTGTATGGTCCTTTCGCTTTGACCATCAGTCTGAGGGTGATAGGTTGTGCTCATATCTAAGCGTGTTCCCAACGCTTTCTGAAGTGACTGCCAAAAGTTGGACGTGAAGCGAGCATCTCTGTCTGAGATGATGGACGTTGGCACTCCGTGCCGAGAAACTACTTCCTTAATGTAGATGCGAGTCAATTTCTCCATCTTATCTGTTTCTTTAATAGCTAGGAAGTGTGCGGACTTAGTTAAACGATCCACAATTACCCAGATGGTATCGCAACCACCCAAAGTTCGCGGGAGTTTAGTGATGAAGTCCATTGAGATCTGATCCCATTTCCACACTGGGATCTCAGGTTGTTGGAGTAGCCCCGATGGCTTTTGATACTCTACCTTGACTTTTGCACAAGTCAAACATTTACTCACGTAGGTGGCTATATCGGCTTTCATGTTGGGCCACCAATACGCAGCTTTAAGGTCTTGATACATCTTATCCGAACCCGGATGGACAGAGTATCGGGATTTGTGAGCTTCGTCCATGACTAGCTCTCTGAGGTTTCCGTAGAGAGGTACCCATATGCGATTCATGAAATACCGGGCTCCATTGGGTTTTACTTCCCAATCGCGTTCCATTTTTCCCACCGATTCGGCCTTGATGTTTTCCTCCATAACTGCTTCTAACTGGGCGTCGCGTATTTGTTCGGGTAGCCCCGAATGAATAGTGAGTTGTAATGCTCGTACACGACGAGGTTTCAAGTGTTCCTTCCTACTGAGGGCATCAGCTACCACGTTAGCTTTGCCTGGGTGATACCGAATGGCACACTCATAATCGTTCAAGAGTTCGACCCAGCGACGCTGTCGCATGTTCAACTCCTTCTGATCAAAGATGTGTTGGAGGCTCTTGTGGTCTGTAAAGATTGTGCACTTCGTTCCATAGAGGTAGTGTCTCCAAATCTTAAGTGCAAACACTACTGCTCCCAATTCCAGGTCATGTGTTGTGTAATTTTTCTCGTGAACCTTCAATTGTCGGGACGCATACGCGATGACCTTGTCGCGCTGCATGAGTACGCATCCCAATCCCTGAATGGAAGCATCACAATATACTACAAAGTCATTTGTCCCTTCCGGCAAGGACAGAATGGGTGCACTGCAAAGTTTCTGCTTTAGCAATTGAAATGCCGCTTCCGGCTTGTCACCCCAAGCATACTTGATGCCTTTCTGGGTGAGGGTAGTAAGCGGTTGTGCGATCTTTGAAAATCCCTCGATGAAGCGTCTATAGTAACCAGCCAAACCCAAAAATTGGCGGATCTCCGTCGGTGTCCTGGGTGCTTCCCAGTTTTTGATGGCTTCAATCTTGGTAGGGTCTACGTGGATACCCTTTTCATTTACGATATGCCCAAGAAACTGAACTTCCCGAATCCAGAAATCACACTTTGAAAGCTTGGCATATAGCTTCTCCTGTTGAAGTAATCCTAGCAGTAATCATAGATGTTCAGCATGTTCTTCTTCACTTTTAGAATAGATGAGTATGTCATCGATGAACACAATGGCAAACTTGTCGAGGTATGGTTTACACACACGGTTCATGAGGTCCATGAACACCACGGGTGCGTTGGTGAGACCGAAGGGCATGACCAAGAACTCATAATGGCCATACCGAGTACGAAATGCGGTCTTGGCGACATCCTCCTCCCTGACGCGTAGCTGATGGTAACCGGACCGTAGGTCAATCTTGGAGTAGTAGCTTGACCCTTGAAGTTGGTCGAAGAGATCGTCGACGTGAGGTAACGGGTATCGGTTCTTGACAGTAACCTTGTTGAGTTCCATGTAGTCGATGCACATGCGGAAGGTCCCGTCCTTCTTCTTGACAAAAAGGACTAGAGCTCCCCATGGCGAAGCGCTTGGTCGGATAAATCCCTTTTCTAACAGCTCCTGAAGTTGGGTAGACAGCTCCTGCAGCTCGGCTGGAGCTAGGCGGTATGGAGCCTTGGCGATAGGAGTTGCATGGCTCGCCAATTCAATTTCAAACTCCAATTGTCGATGGGGTGGAAGACCAGGTAATTCCTCTGGGAATACATCGGAAAAATCACGGACGGCAGGGATATCTTCTATACGTTTCCCGTCCTTAGGCTGTTCGGTAACCAGTGCGAGTAAAGCGAAGGAGTTCTTTCTCCGAAGATACTTCTGCGCTTGCATGTAAGAGATGATGTTAGTGACGGCGCCTGCCTTCTCGCCTTGCACCGTCAAGATTTCGTCGTTAGAGAGCGGAATTCGGATAGATTTTTCGAAGCAGAGGACTTCAGCTCGGACGTTGGATAACCAGTCCATTCCGACTACCACGTCAAAACTACCCAGGGTAGTTGTCATTAGATCAATGGTAAAGGTGTGGCCCGCGAGTTTGAGTTGACAGCCGGATATTATATGGGTCACATCTACAGAATTACCATCGGCTAATTCTATAACATAAGGGGTCTCTAATGGTTTAGGCGTGAGATTTAGGTTCTTCCTAAAAGACTCAGATATCAAGCTCCTATCCGCACCCGTATCAAAAAGCACAGTAGCAAAATGTTCATTAAGGGGAAACTTACCGGTGACCACGTTTGAGTCGTTTCTGGCCTCTCCGCGGCCCAATGTAAATGCACGACCTTTGGCACCTCCAGTGCCGCCATTTCCATTGTTGTTGTTGTTATTGTTGTTGTTGTGGTTATTGTGGTTGTGGTTGTTCCCACCATTGTTGTTGTTGTTACGCAGGTGTGGGCAGTCTCTTTTGAAGTGGGTAGTGCTACCACACTGATAGCAACCCCGGTTAACACCCTGCTACTGGCCCTGGGGTTGATTTTGGCTTTGTCGGGACATGATTTCCCCACGACAATCCTTTGCCGCATGTCCCACCTTGCCAAATCGTTGGCAGCGATTTCTGGCACAAGGGCCATGATGATGAAGATTACAGCGATTGCACTGCGGCTTTCGACCTACATAGCCGCTTGCGTTCTGGTTGTTGTTGTTGTTGTTGGCGGGCTGATTTTGGTGACCCCGGTGGCTGTTGTAATTATTAAACCGTTTCTGGTTCCCCTGTTGTGGCTGGGATGACGAAGATTGTCGAACAGTTGAGTCTTCAAACTTTCTTTTATTATTAGGGGCGACTTCAGTTGTACCCCGAGTTGGCAACTTCTTTTGTTCCACCGCCTTATCGGTGAGTTTGTGCGCCAATCGGATTGCTTGATGTTCAGTTGCAGAGTTACTAGCCATTACCATACCCTGAATCTCCGAAACCAGACCCCCAATGTAAAACTCGAGTCGTTTCTCCACAGTGTTGGCCAGATCGGGACATAGAAATACCAAGTCATGATGTTTTGCTGTGTATGCTTCGATTTCATATCCCACCATTTTGTGGTTCCATAAAGTTTGCTCCAACTGTTGCACTCTGTCTCGCGGACAGTACTCCTCTTTGATTAGGGCCTTAAACTCGGCCCAGGCCATTGCATTTGCAGCAATAAGTCCACGCGTTTGGACTTGTGCATTCCACCAAGTTAGTGCCCCATCTTCCAGTGTTGAGGCTGCATACTTGACCTTGTTTGCCTCTAGACAGTTGCACATTTCAAATACTGATTCAGATTTTTCGATCCAGCGGACCAGTCCAATGGGTCCTTCTGCCCCCGAGAATTTGATTGGTTTCGCGTCGAGGAACATCTTGTAGGGGTTAAATCCCCCTCCTGCTGACAGAGGATAGGTAGTCAGCGAGGAATTCTACTAGCCCAACTATTAGATTTTCACATGAAAATTTAATAATGGTTACCTGCCGGTTGGTTCTGAACACCCGCTAGAGCTGCATTCACGTGCTCTTGAATCATTGCAGCTAGTTCTTCGGGCGTCATGTTAAGGTTTCCACGTCGTCCAGTTGCCATTTAGATCTTCGAAAAACAACATAAACACACCCCGATAAGTCTATATATCCAATATAGTTATCCTATTTCGTACTTTAATAATTCTCAAGTTATGTCAGCTCAAATATATTAAATAGTCAAAAGAAGTACTTGATTAAATAAAGTTTCAACGTCTTACAAAGTGCCAACCAAACATATGAATTCACTATAAAGTCTCAAGTTTAAACACAAGTGGGAAAATAATTAGACTGAAGGAAAGTAAATAAAATAAGCGAGACGTGCTAGTCGTCTACGTCTCCATCCTCCAGATCACTATCGTTGCCGTCATCCTGCACGGCATTTCCGGCTTCTACAGCTGGGTCCTCCTCCGGATCCTCCTCTGGATCCTCCTCTGGATCCTCCTCTGGGTCCTCCTCTGGGTCCTCTTCTGGATCCTCTTCTGGATCCTCTTCAGGGTCCTCCTCTGGATCCTCTTCCGGATCCTCCTCTACCGGCACTGGAGGGGCCGGTGCTGGTGCAGGTGCTTGATTTTGCTCTAGCTCCTGAATTCTCCAACTAGATTCCAGGACTCTGTCTTCGAGCCAATCGGCTCTTATCTGCTCAGCACGCAGATCTCTGGCTAAAGTGTTACGAGCTATCTTACTCGTATGTTGCTCTTCCTCGAGCGAGCCAGTTTTACCTGTCAGTTGTCGGATCATCCATCCCTGTGCTAGGATGGTTTCCTGCATTCTTTCTAATTGTTCTTGTTGTTTCTGTATCATATTTCTAAGTAGGTCATTCCATACTTCTACCGAGTTAACCGGTTTGACCGGCACAGCGATGATTGGGCGTGATGACGACTCCTCCCCCAGAGCGAGCCTTTTCCTCACAGCTGAGCGTGTCTCCACGCCATAAGATGGTAAGGGTTCCACCATAGGTGCCTTTCCTGGCGCTCTTGGTGGCGTAAGTTTGTCGGATGATGATGACGATGATGATGATGACATTGCCTGTTAGGTTGTGTAGTTAGTTACGAGTTGTTTTCATTTCTTATTATGAAGTCATAATCTACATAACACAGTTGTGGTACATCGCATAACAAGATATAACAGTTCGGTGCCAAACTACGTCTAGTGTCGTGTATTCAGCTATAGTTTAGGTCTACTTCTAATGCAAACCTGGTTCTCTATAGCTAGTGGCTCTGATACCAATCTGTCACACCCTCAATTTCCACTTGCGGAGTTTTACCGCGAGGCGTGTGAACAAACCAGAATCTGAAACACTAGTACGTCGAACGACTCTATATGATTTGATAATACGTTTTCCAAAAATCATTTGTTTAACCATTCATCGTAGATTTTATATTGTCTTAGTTAGTTACCAATGTTTAGCGGAAGCATTAGTTTTTATGGTTGAGCGGAAGCATAAAATAAGTAGTGAAACGGGCGCCAACACAAACGCCAAAACAAATGAAAAACCCAAAACAATGTTTGTAAATGAGACTCGATAAAAGATGTCTTGATCAATGCAAGTGAGTGCACCTAGAGCTCCTAGCGTCCTGAGAAACATGTAAAGAAACAAGTGTCAACATTAAAGATGAGTGAGTTCACAGGTTTTCATAAATTCGTTTGTTCGGTTATGTGTTTGTTTCCCCCGTTATCCCTAACCCGGGATATTGATTTAGTTCCATTATTCCCAACCCGGAATAATAATGATGTTGGTTCCATTATTCCACACCCGGAATAATAAGTTGTTGTTTCCATTATCCTCAACCCGGGATAATATAGTTGTTGTTTCCATTATCCTCAACCCGGGATAATATAGTTGTTGTTTCCATTATCCTCAACCCTGGATAATATATTTGATTCGTAATTAAGTTCAATGTTAACATATATAGTAGCTAGGCTAAAGTTATGTCACGTAAGTGTTCGCGATCGAAGCTAACTGTTGTGCCTCCGTGTTGCCAGGCCTATCACTGACCATGGCGAAGTTAGGCCAAATTATTCACCCGTTGACCATACCCGGTCGGCTAGCGCGACTAGCTCGGATGGGGCTTGTCGGGCCCAGTAGTACTACTTATAATTCTCCCGCTATTAAAACCCAATACTAACGATCCGAGAGATTGACGAGGACTTAAGTGATATAGCTGCTTAGTGACCATAACGTTACATTAACATTAACTTAGTTACCGAATAGTTATGTGACGTTAATTTCATATAACGTAAAGAGATTGAGTTGAAGAGTGTATACATGTTTCTCCCCCTGTTGTTTAAAACCGGATAAAATTAGGGGCCGTGAACTCACCTTTAGTTGCTCGGTTAGTGTAGCAAAGAAGTTGTAAGGGATGGGACCGCTAATTGCGTCCTAACAAACCAATTGATTTCAAGTCAGTGTGTGAACACACCAATACAAATTCTACACGTAATTTACGCACAAAGTGATACACACAACAAAATACCTAACACTCAAACATGCATGCAAGTATCCTCATGTGAACATAGTAATCAAAACAATTTATCATGAACATAATCCAATCCATGCAACACTTTGGTGCACACAATCACAAGTTATCAAATTTCAGCTTACATACTCATAATTCAGCTGTTTTCTAGGATTTTTATAAAATAGTTCCAACGTTCCAAAAATTCCAATTATTTTACAGCAGGTGATAACTATATTGTAGAAATTTATATAAATTTTTCAAGTCCTAATTCTTTACCAATTAACCATTAATATTAATATACTAGGCTGCAGTCAGATTCGTCGCTTTCTGACTGCTGTCCACGGAAGAATTTATTTAAAAATCACTGATCGTCCAATTAACAAAATTCCAGTGGGAGTTGCCCGGAAATTTCCATATGTACAAATTTCATGATTCGACTCCCTACTGATTATAAAATCCAACTCGATAAACAACTAACAAAATTTCAGGATTTTCACAGCTTTAGTTACTGAACTTATTTGGCCACTTAAAAATATCAAACGACTTCAGAAAAATATGAATCCAGCGCCATTAGATTCGTTATTCAAATCTCTACGTTTTAGACTTCAGAAAATCCGTTTTTCGACAACTAACTACCGAGTTACAGCCAGTTGAAGTCGGCTGTAACTATCATTACTGTTTCAGCATTTTATCACAATTAATTCGCAATAACCGTCGATACAATGAACCTTGGCGATCAAGAACTGATTTTTCCCATCATAGATCAATACATATATCATATCCATGCAAACCCTAATCAACATCTCTAGTTTTTATAAACAAACACAGCCTATGATTTTCAGATTTCGAACAAACATCACTTGCAAACATTATTAACAAATCGGCTAACATAACCTTGCATTCAAACATATAATCCGAAAACAACACAATCACTTCATTCAAACACATATATCCGAATATGATCTTGTAACAAATGATAAATTCTAATCTTTAATGATAAGGTAAACGAACCGTGAGTGAGATGAGGAACCGATGATCAAAGATAATTGCGACCGAGAAGATCCGTAACCGAGAAGGAAGTGTTGTTCGCGACCGGGAAGAAGGAGTAGGCTGTTTGCGATCGAGGAAGTGAACAAGTGGGCTGCTCTCGATCGATATGAAGAAGGAAGAGGCTGCTCGCGATCAATGGAACAAGCGTAAGGCTGCCGACGGCTGATTAGATGCTAGGGTTTTGTGTGTTGTGAAGAAAGCATGCATGTGTTTGTATATATAGGCGCAAGAGACGAAAAGGTTACGGTTTGGGTGTCTCGCGGCCGAGGGCTTGGGTGGGTCGGTTTGGGTTGTTTGCTCGCGACATGGTTTGGGTTTAAGGTTTGGGTTCTAAACTCGATCCCCAAGTTTAGTTCCTTGAGTGGCAAGAAAAGGAGGCCGGCTCGTGTCGCGGTTTGGCTAGATTCATTTGTTTATTTATTACGTCTATACATTATAACTAACATAAAACACGAACTCGGATATCACATAATAACACACCAACTTATAAACGTGTAATACGTAGCACATAATTTATTCGACAAGTATTGCGTTTAAGTTGTCCAAAAAACCGGGATGTCACATAACCAATCCATTCCTATTATGATGTCAAAACTCCCGAGTTGCATTGGAGTGAGGTCAATGGGAAAATGATGGTTATTAAGGTTTAACTGACAACTACGAATGACAGAATCGAGAATAAGGGGTTCACCACTAGCTATTTCGACTATCAAGGGCTTCCCTACTTTGGTTCTAGGCATGGAAAGCAAAGGTTCAAAAGATAGGGATACAAAACTCTTATCGGCACCCGAATCGAAAAGAATTGAAGCAGAATGGTTGTTAACAAAGAATGTACCGTTGACCACTTCATTGTCAGCCCGAGCCTCGTTAATGTTAAATGCTCGTCCGCGAGCCGGGTTTGCATTTGCCAATTTCGGCAGTTGTTCCTGTAGTGGGTAAGATCCCCACAATTGTAGCAAGACCCAGGTGGATAGTATGGTCGTGCAGGCTGCTGAGCAGGGTTTTGGGCTACTGGATTCTGGGTAGGAGCAAAACGACAAGTGTTGGCAAGATGACCAGATTTCCCACAGTTAGTGCAAATGCGGCACTGTAAATGTGGTTGATGGTGACTATTACACTTGTTGCATAAAGGTGCATTGCCAACATACTGTTTCTTGGCCGGTCGTTGAGCAGGCTAATTGGGAGCAGTTTGGTTGGGTTGGGTTGTGTAGTGTAGTGTAGTGAGAGCGAAGTTCTTGGAAGCCTTGCGCTTCCTAGACTTCTTTGAAGTTTCAGCATTGTTTCCCTTGCATTTCGGAGACTTATCAGACGGTTTCTTGTCACCCTTTCGATGAAACTTACCCTTTTTGACTTGTGATTCAGTAAGGGTTGCAGCTAGCTCAATGGCTTGACGGACAGATGTAGGGTTACTGCCAGTGACGATATCCTAGACAGGATCTGGCAGACCATCTATGTATTTCTCCATCGCCTTATCCAAAGGCGTTACCATTGTCGGACAGAGCAAGCTTAACTCCTCGTATCTATCAGTATAAGCACGAGGTTCACCACTGTCTTGCTTTAAGTCACCACTGTCTTGCTTCAGGTCATGGAATTCATTCGATCCGTCCTTACCTACGGATATTATCTTTCCTTTGTGCTTTGCATTATTTTATGTTTGAATTCACCAATGGATTCAAACATTTCATTCTTACATTCCTTTCTTACATATTTAATCCGTACTCACCTACGGATTTAAACCCTTCATTCTTATAGAATACCTTCATTTTCTTGAGAGTCTTAAAACTCCTTTCACCTGCACGGTCACTTACTTTCAAGTTCTACCGAATATACATGTGATGATTATCATGGCGTCACAAGTTTCATATGCTTCTTGCGTACTGGCCAGGTACACAAGCCACGTACTAGCCTCGTGCTATCATGATAATCATCACCTTATGCCCGTAGATGTGGGTTTCAGTTCGTGTATCATCTATAAGACCTTATGGATACAACATCAATGCCCTTTGTTTAATGCCTTCTCGTGGGAGATTTTTCCAAACACCGGCACCCCGGTTTAGTTAAGTTGTGTACCTGAGATCCGATAGTCCAGTCACATGCTTTAGTGCTTGCTCAAGATTGCATCCTTGGATCGTCCTTCGTATTTATCCAAGCTCACCCTTACACACACCACACAGTTATTTCATATAAATGTAATACATACACATGTTTCAAGCAGATGAATTGTTCTTCTTGGACGAACTGCTGTTGAAAATGACGATGTTTGTTGATTAAGTTGCACCGATTCAGCGGAAATAGCAATATATATGTTATTGTCACTGAAGGGGAAGAATGTGATTCTGATTGCGGAAGAATGTTTCTCAAATATGATGTGATACCAGATGATTTGATTCCAGTGAAGATTTGCTGATTGAACAGATTATCATTTTGCTTATCTATCTTTCATGAGTATGCTTAATTATGATTACATAAAACGGGATTTCAGATTTTCGCGGGTATTCACAGATTTGAAGTTTACCGGTGTGGTGATTCGAAGTTTCTGTCAATTTTCAGTTGGGTTTTTGAAGATCAGAGGATCCAGCATAGGAGGAGTGTGCTAAAACCGAACATAGATGCAGTTATCGTCGAAATGGAGAAGCTGCATTGATGAGTTTCAAGTTGGTGATTATTCAAGGAAATTTGTCGATTAAGAAAATCAGAAGAGGTCGGGAACCATGCAAACAACAACATGAAGATTAATTTCTGAGAGAATTATTTTAGAGAGAATTTGTGCTTTATGAAGATAATGCAAGCGTGAATCATCAATCAAGGGGGAACCAATGAAGATTCAAGATGCCTGATTGACAGAATATTCAAACACATCAAGCTTGGACAGAGTAACGCCCTAGATTGAAAACAAGATTTAACAGTTTAATTAGCAGCGGAAAAACGATCCCTAACTTTTTTATTTGTTTACTTTTTTGTTTACTAATACACACAAACAACATATATCCTAACAGAAATCTTTAAAGAATTATCTAGGCGTTACAATTCTTTCTTTGTAAATGGTGTTTATAACCTATTTAATGAATCATCCATCCTTGCATGACTCGTACAACCAAATCTTCAGACCCGATCTTCAATCTCAGATTTGACTAGACCTGTGAACCTGTGGACATCGATCATCACAGTCTGAACTAGCAAAGCTAAGTGAGGGTTTAAGTGTTCTATACGTACAAATACAGCAAAGGAAGGGTATGTAATAATACAGATGATATAAATTAGATCACTCGCATCGGTGTTATATCGCTCAACAACAAGCACCTTCCCCCTTGGTGGGACTTCTATTGCACCTGTCTCGTGCAACAACTAGCATCTGCCCATGTCACGCACCTGACCAACAACAAGCCTAACTACAATAACAAGTCAATTCTCTCGGTCTTCTCTTGCACCAGTTGAAGAAGTAGATCTCTCGACTCCGGTCTCATTACTTGAGGATTCGATCCATGAATAGGGCTTAACGCACCTGACACCACTCTTCCTTTTCTTAGCAGCATTCCCATCATCCTAAGTAACATGGCCTAATAGAACAACCAGCTTTGCCGAACCAATGGAATAGATTCAGGAAGAGAACAAACATGAGAAGTTTTTGCTCTTTACGCCCCATTTCCCTCTATCCGAAGTAGCAGATGCAATTCCCACATCAGCTCGAGCTTCCTATAGCAACATCGAAGTTGAATATCCCAGATTCAGCAGAAGGAACATTACTATGACTTTCAAAAAGAGTTGCCATATCTCGGTAATGGGATCTTTTGATTCGGATTCATGGGATGAGTAGATGTAACAGATGATGAATCTTTCTGTGAGATTCCATGTATAGTTCCTTCTCACGTCAATTGCCAATTCTTGGTCATTGAGATTCATGGGCGATTCGGATGTTGATTTAGGTTTGGTTTGTTACTTCGTCACAACCGTTATTTGTCAAATATCCATACTTGTACTAACATTAAGTGTTGGAGTACTTACTATCATTGCTAAACAAAATTGAATGCATGACTAGTTTGTTACTACGTTCAAATCTTCATGAATAAATTCCCGTCTCGCATACCTGAACTTGCTAATTCATCTTAACATATCCAAGAGTCAGAAATCACAACCATGAGCATTTAAATCGTAAACAGTTCACTACCCAAAACTTGTACCTCAACACGATGATTAAACACACACATATAGTAATATATTCTAAACTTTCATTTTAGTACATACGTGTTATTCCATACGTCTTTCAAGATGATGTTTATGTTGAGTGATTAATCTAATCTAACCAAATGGATCCAAACACGACATCTTAACACTTCAACTTTCCTTGAATATTTAACCCATGTGGCCAATGAATTATTACATAAAATACCATATTTCCATTATCAAATAATTGACCTACATGACCTTAATTTTATCATTCATAATGGACTTTCAATAAGTACAATAAAGTAGCATATGTTATGTGTTCATAATCTTAATAAAATCGAAAGTACAACTCATACCAAAACAGATATAAACCACTCACCTTTGCCCGTAGAAAAACGTAACTGATTGTGTATGCGGATTTTCTTGTAACTGACATGCAACGAGATCCACTTATGTAGTTGTATCTATTTTTGCATCACAAACGTTTCTACGGTCTCGGATTTCATATAAAACTTCATTAAACCGTCCATGCATTACGATCAAGTTCCTGATTTTCGCATAAACAAACTGTTACAAACTGATCAGTTTCAAAACCATACTTACCAACATCTGATTGGAATTTCTGTTGGTAGGATTGAAGATCCATGTCTTCAAAAGATACTTTCAAAATTTTAGCTCAATCTAACGGTCGGATCTCCTGGAATAACCCAACCTTTACGGCTGCATTTTGAGTTCTGGAAATTCAAACAGCTGCAATTTGAGTTGTAAATCACCTACCTCCGAAACACATTTCACATTTCCAACCGTTGGATGTTAACATTATTGCTCTAGAAAGATAATACACAAATTTGGGCTCGATCCAACGGTTGGTTTTCTAATACCAGCCACTTCTTTTAGACAGCACAAAATAAAACGTAAATCACATAGACGAATCTAAATTTTCGACATCTAAAACGACTTTAACTTAAGATTTTTGAGAAAAAGAGCTTACCATTGTAGTCTTATCACCGAGAAATGGTTCCAGGGTGAAACCCGCAACTCCGGCCGCATCCGGCCACCACGAATCACCACCGGACCGCCGCCACCGGCCACCACTTCCTCTCTCTATCCTTATCTCTTTTCTTTCTCTCTCTAACTATGTAAAATTCCGCTACAAATGAGCTCAAAGAGCCTATTATACATTAAACTTTAGAATTTTTACAATTTACCCCCCTCAAGTTCGATTTTTACAACAATAGCCCTTCAACTTTCGATGAATCATGCCTTGAACCAAACTAGTCGCATTTCTCTACGTGTATTAATAGAATATACCTCACTAATATATATTACCACTCATCAAATTCTTTTCCTTCATAAATAATAATAATAATAATAATAATAATAATAATAATAATAATAATAATAATAATAATAATAATAATAATAAAATAATAATAATAATAACAACAACATTTTATAAATATACCCGAAAATGGATATTACAATTTTACCCCCTTAAAAGAGGTTTCGTCCCCAAAACCTGATCCTTTCAAAAGTATGTTTACTATTACCTTCTGGATACCATTGCCTTATGAGGTTAAAAAAACACATGCTCGATATCTTTCATGAAATGGCTCATCGCATTCCAAGGTGTACATCCCAAGTGCTTTCGTTTTTTTTTACTCTCAATCATTTATTCCATTCCGATATATTTTTCAGTTCAGTCTACCACATTAGCATTGTTAGTGACATGCTATACTTTTATAATGAGGTCAACGACTTGAAAATACATACGGGCATATAAATCCCATGTACGTGTTATCATAACCCAAGATTCTATCTCTCGTCGTGTAATTACTATAACCGACATGACAATTAAGATCCGAGAATCATACTATACATAATGTCGTGAATTCACATAATATTAATGTCATACATACACGAATATTTATACATCCATACATACCGTTCTAATTCCACAATCAATCAACGTGTGACAACTCTACTGACCAAATGGTCTATCATGTATAAGGTCTTATGTAACTATTACTTTCAACTTAACTCGCATCTAAACAAGTTCTCAATTCCCAGTTTTAAGCTACATAAGTTCTACATATGATCTTCCATCACTTGGGGCCATTTTGGAGGAAAAACACAGGCAGGGGCACACCTTACACCCCCCTGCGGCGCATATCAGAGTCGCAAGGCTGTCAAGGGCGCAAAGTCGCGCCACTTACCGCTCACGTCCTTCGGGTTTTGCGTTTTAAGCACTGCTTTTGATTCCGAACTCTGTTTTCAATCCCCACAACTCTCAATTATAAATTTAGTTTTTTTTCAGGGAATTACAAGGACTTGTAATTATTCCCATCATTCACCTACCGTGTGTGTTTAACCCGACTTCCATATTAACCATCTTAAAGGTCATCTACATCATCGTTGACCCGATTATTCCAACTACTTACATTGTCGCATGGTGAACTATGCCCACTAATTAACATTACATAACCTTGTCATGGTATAAATTATTGATTCATTCTTATTTCCCATTCCACATTATATATAAACATGAATATATCAACCATAGAGTTTAGTTCACAAGTCACTTACCTTAACACATATATAATCAAGTTATTAATATACGCATATTAGAAATGCATTCTAATAATGGTACCGTTACCATAACATATCTAATATCTCATTCTCATTCATTTTTAATGACTCAAGCTTAGACCATAATTATAGTCACTGACTGTTTCAGCTTCTACACACGCCCCTTTCAGGGTTAATTTGAAGTAATCTTATTGATGTTATTTATACGTTATTGCATTTTATGTAGTACTTACAATATATACATAAGCACGTTGCTCAAGTTTTTCATACGAATATATTCATAACACAAAATTTATATTCAAGGATTTGAGATTCCTCCCGTGACACCATTCTGAGTTGAAAATCATTCCTATGTTGACCTTAAACGTCAACATTCATCTGTTTATGCCATAACTACTATTCATTTGTACGACCAGTATTATTCAATTTACCAAGTTCTATTCAACAAACACTACTAAACTTGCTTTCATAGCATTAAGAAATAGTATGTAAGTCGGGTTACTTGCTTCATACTGAGCCCATGCCTCACCTGGCTTGGTTTCAATTATCCACAACCCTAATTTCAACCTGAGGTCGTCATATTACCAATTCTATTGGTTTCATTACAACAAGAATCCTACCATTCGTATATAAAAAATCAACTATTAAACATATACCTTACATTCCATAACGGTTAACTTTCAGTAGTCCATTTAAGAGTTCTTTCACAATATCCCATTACATACAGACCCATTTTACATATTTTACATTTCCTACGTTGGACCCTTGCGTTTCATTTGTTATTTTGCTAATTCTTTGCCACTTGACTTTCGGTCACAACCCTTTACCATCCTATTAATTATAGACTGGAGTACATATTTATACTTCCTTTTTTATTTAAGGCACACTTATAAAATCACCATCCTATCCTCTTATTTTTTGCAAAAATTCATTTGCCTTTTTAAAATTGGGTCATTTGAATAAACATGTAATTACATTATTAGCATGAATAAACATGTAATTACATTCTATTCACTTTTCACTCAAGATAATTTACATGCCCCCACCAACAATTTCCAATTGGATGCTTATTTCATGCAATCTTATTCATATTTGCATTACACTTATCAGTTTAACCTGTTTAATTGTCAATACCTTCCTAACTAGCTTTCCTCGATTATTCCCCATAATTAGCCATAACATATCTCTACTCATATTCACATATGCGTTAGGTATATATGCGTTATGTGAGTCATGAAACATGCGTTTCTCGACTAAGTTACTAACACCACATACTTATAACGTTCATGCCTACCTTAGGTAAAGAGGGTAATGTATTCACTCATTCATTCCCCTTCGATCCCTACGTATTTATGGATTCAACCTTTTATTCATACCCCTTTTGGATATGCACTTACTTACAGATTTAAACATTCCATTCATATACGTTTATCTATACTCACCTATGGATTCAAACCTTTCATTCATACACATTCGTATACGTATGATCCGTACTTACAAACGGATTCAAACCTTTCATTCGTATACGTATGATCCGTACTTACAAACGGATTCAAACCTTTCATTCAGACATGTTTGATCCATACTTACCTACGAATTCAAACCTTACATTCGTATATGTTCGATCTGTTCTTACCTACAGATTCAAACATTTTATTTTTACATGTTTAATCTGTACTTGCATATGGATTCAAACGTTTCATTCACGTACGTTTGATCCATACTTAACTACGGATTCAAACCTTACATTCATATACGTTCGATCCGTCCTTACCTACGGATATTATCTTTCCTTTGTGCTTTGCATTCTTTTATGTTTGAATTCGTCAATGGATTCAAACATTTCATTCTTACATTCCTTTCTTATGTGTTTAATCCGTACTCACCTACGGATTTAAACCCTTCATTCTTATAGAATACCTTCATTTTCTTAAGAGTCTTACTACTCCTTTCACCTACACGGTCACTTACTTTCCAGTTCTACCGAACATACATGTGATGAATATCATGGCGTCACAAGTTTCATATGCTTCTTGCGTACTGGCCAGGTACGTAAGCCACATACTAGCCTCATGCTATCATGATAATCATTACCTTATGCCCGTAGATGTGGGTTTCAGTTCGTGTATCATCTATAAGACCTTATGAATACAACATCAATGCCCTTTGTTTAATCCCTTCTCGTGGGAGATTTTTCCATACAACGGCACCCTGGTTTAGTTAAGTTGTGTACCTGAGATCCGATAGTCCAGTCACATGCTTTAGTGCTTGCTCAAGATCGCATCCTTGGATCGTCCTTCGTATTTATCCAAGCTCACCCTTACACACACCACACAGTTAGTTCCTTCATATAAGTGTAATACATACACATGTTTCATTCAGTTTTACCTCCGGGTCTTGATCGAGTCTTGGATTGTATGAGTCCCGAGTCACAAGAGCACGCAAGTTTAACTTCAAGTACTTCAGAGTGTGTACTTGATTTCACTCAATGTTCCCGAGGCATAACATCATAGCACAATTCGAGTCGCATCGCTTCTTATATGTTTTTATCACTTTTTCAGGGTTCTAATGGGCCACGGGACAGGTTTTTGGGGGTACGGAACTCGTGGGGTGAATAATAAACAAAAAGAAGATCCAGGCCTGCAGTCGGCGATGGCCTTGATTGCGTCGGCGATGCCCCTTGCATCTTTGCGTCGCCAGAATTTGGCGTAGACAGCAAAACAACGCGTCGGACACCGAAGCAGCGTCGGCGATGCCCCCCTTGTTGCCGAAGCTATTTTCTTTTGTTTTGGCTTGTAACACTCTTTTCTGAGTCCATTTCTAACCCGAACTGACCGACGTAACACCCCGTGGCACCCCGTAACATTCTCATGCTTACATTTAATTCTACCTTTGGATTTTTTATCAATTCTTGGATTGTACGGTTTCTTTATCCCAAGAGCACATAGGTTTGAGTTCAAGTACTTACCTCCTCGTACTTGATTTCCCTCAAACCTGGGCTCTGATACCAACTTGTAATGCCCTAGATTGAAAACAAGATTTAACCGTTTAATTTGCAGCGGAAAAAAGATCCCTAATTTTTTTGTTTGCTAATACACACAAACAGCATATATCCTAACAGAAATATTTTAAAGAATTATCTAGGCGTTACAATTCTTTCTTTGTAAATGGTGTTTATAAACTATTTAATGAATCATCCATCCTTGCATGACTCATACAACCAAATCTTCAGACCTGATCTTCAATCTCAGATTTGACTAGACCTGTGAACCTGTGGACATCGATCATCACAGTCTGAATTAGCAAAGCTAAGTGAGGGTTTTAAGTGTTCTATGCGTACATTTGTTACTTCGTCACAACCGTTATTTGTCAAATATCCATACATGTACTAACATTAAGTGCTGGAGTACTTACTATCATTGCTAAACAAAATCGAATGCATGACTAGTATGTTACTGCGTTCAAATCTTCATGAATAAATTCCCATCACGCATACCTGAACTTGCTAATTCATCTTAACATATCCAAGAGTCAGAAATCACAACCATGAGCATTTAAATCGTAAACGGTTCACTACTCATGCTTGTAACTCAACACGATGATTAAACACACACATATAGTAATATAT
The DNA here is from genome assembly GCA_947069175.1 of Scalesia atractyloides. NCBI lineage: Eukaryota > Viridiplantae > Streptophyta > Magnoliopsida > Asterales > Asteraceae > Scalesia > Scalesia atractyloides. The sequence continues at coordinate 57,865,379 of CAMTDV010000005.1, read as the reverse complement.
TCTAAACTCTCATTTTAGTACATACGTGTTATTCCATACGTCTTTCAAGATGATGTTTATGTTGAGTGATCAATCTAATCTAACCAAATGGATACTAAACACGACATCTTAACACTTCAACTTTCCTTGAATATTTAACCCATGTGGCCAATGAATTATTACATGAAATACCATACTTCCATTAGCAAATAATTGACCGACATGACCTTAATTTTATCGTTCATAATGGACTTTCACAATAAAGTAGCATATGTTATGTGTTCATAATCTTAATAAAATCGAAAGTAACAACTCATACCAAAACAGATATAAACCACTCACCTTTGCCCGTAGGAAAATGTAATTGATTGTGTACGCGAATTTTCTTGTAACCGACATGCAACGAGATCCACTTATGTAGTTGTGTTTATTTTTGCATCACAAACGTTTCTACGGTCTTGGATTTCATATAAAACTCCATTAAACCATCCATGCATCACAATCAAGTTCCTGATTTTCGCATAAACAAACTGTTACAAACTGATCAGTTTCAAAACCATACTTACCAACACCTGATCGGAATTTCCTTTGGTAGGATTGAAGATCCATATCTTCAAAAGATATTGTCAAAATTTAGCTCAATCTAACGGTCGGATCTCCTGGAATAACCCAACCTTTATGGCTGCATTTTGAGTTCTGAAAATTCAAACAGCTGTAATTTGAGCTGTAAATCACCTACCTCCGGAACACATTTCGCATTTCCAACTGTTGGATGTTAACATTATTGCGCTAGAAAGCTACTATACAAATTTGGGCTCGATCCAAAGGTTGGTTTTCTGATACCAGCCACTTCTTTTAGACATCACAAAATAAAACGGAAATCACATAGACGAATCTAACTTTTTGACATCTAAAAATGACTTTAACTTAATATTTTTTAGAAAAAGAGCTTACCATTGCAGTCTTATCATCGAGAAATGGTTCCAGGGTGAAACCCGCAACTCCAACCGCATCCGGCCACCACAAACCACCACCGGACCGCCACCACCGGCCACGACTTCCTCTCTCTAGCCTTATCTTTTTTCTTTCTCTCTCTAACTATGTAAAATTTGCTACAAATGAGCTCAAAGAGCCTATTTATACATTGAACTTTTTTCTTTTTACAATTTACCTCCCTCAAGTTTGATTTTTACAACAATAGCCCTTCAACTTTCGGTGAGTCAGGCCTCGAACCAAACTAGTCGCACTTCTCTACGTGTATTACTAAAATATACCGTACTAATCTATATTACTGCTCATCGAATTCTTTTCCTTCATAAATAATCCCCAACGAATAATAATAATAATAATAACAACAACAACAACAACATTTTATAAATACACCCGAAAATGGGATGTTACAGACAGTGACGTCCAAGGGGGAAATTGTTGGTATAATTTTGTGTTCGTCATTGTACGAATAGGTTAGATAAAGCGTGTGTTGAATATTGTATAGATTATATATGAACACACGAATTAAGTGTGAACGAGAACGGTTTGTAAAGTTCATTTCGTACGAAGTGGTCACTTCGTACGAAGTTAACTCACTTCGTGCGAAGTGAAGTCACTTCGTACGAAGTCAATGCTCAGTTCGCATGAGGTGAGCTATGCCTATATATAGTGTTGTGTGTTCGACATTTTTTATATGTTGGAGTTCCCAGAGGGGAAACGCTGGCGAAATTTCTCCAGAATTTCACCAGCTTGACAGGATGTATACTCTTTATGGAATGAATGAATGAATGAATGAAGCTTCCGCATATTCTGTTTCTACTCCTCTCTTAATAACATTTTACCGAGTTAGTGATATTATATACCCAAACTTTTTTCTAGAACCGTTGAATCCTTGACTCTCACACCTAAAAAACCTAAACCCCCTCACCCCACTCCCCTTCCCTCCCTCAAAGAAAAAAAACTAAACCCCACCCGCCCAAAAATGTAAATCCTCACCCCCTACCCAAGCTAAATGCTAAAAACTAAACCCAAAAGCTAAAAAAAATATTTTTACATTAAAATCGCGACTACTTATTAATAAAAATTGCGATCTAATGGGAAAATTGTTTTAAAAAATTGTGCGTGTTTTTAAGCCTTTTTAGATAGTTTTGGTTGTGTTCACACCGGTTCTCGTGATAAATGCTTGTTCCTAAGGAATCCTCACCATATGTGTATACATATAGGATTAGGTTCAAGAGTGAACACTAGTGTATTTACGAACTGAGCTAACTAATCCTGGCTACACGTGTGTAAATCAATGGCCAGGATTTGCTGATGAAATACACTAGTGTATTTTACGATTTGATGATGAAATCCTAGCCATACAACTGTGTAAATCAATGGCCAAGATTTGTTCACTCAGTTCGCAAATACACTAGTGTTCACTCTAGAACCCCACCATATATATAGAAACTCATAACACATCATCAACGATCGGCGAGTCAAAAACTTTTGGAAACATAACAAGTAAACAAGTCGAGTTTAGTTGGGTGAATTAGATGCGCGACCAACTTGCAAATTAGAAACGTTGTATAAACCTTAAGCATCTTGTTATACCCTAGGGCAAAATTAAGTCTATTCCCAAACACGGACCTTGCTACTTGTTGTTTGCTTTGCTGCTTTGTTTGCTCATCAGGTAAGCATTCATAGTCACTTTTTCATTTTTTTTACTCAAATGATGCGAATTCATTATATCTCTATGTGTTAGTTGTGTTATATGTTAAACATTATTCGTTTGTGAGTTTATTCTATCATTTGATTCATGCTTTGATCATTAACGAACTATGCATAAGGAAGTAGATAATAACGCTATTGGATTGACCCCGCCCAAATTTGACCATTGTTAGCATTTGGTATCGAAATCGATTTTATTATATCATTTGATTCGCGTCAAGTAGGTTTGATCATGGTAAATTCATTTTTTTCATATATGCTTAAATTATATCATAGACTATTGATTCACTAATTTTTATTCATATTATACGTACTATAAACCTATGTTTACTCACCAACTTTTTCGTTGGCCCTTTCTTTATATATGATACGGGAAATGCAGTTTGAGACTTTACAGGCTTGATGATTCATATAAGACGCATTTGGACATAGACTTAATAAACAATACTATATTTCATGTTATGTTAGAAAATAATTTGATTCTTGTATTTGACATTTAATTTGGTATGATTAAATACATCAATTATAATAGTACCATGAGTGAAGAATCTATATGCCCCGACGTATTTCGTCGCCGGTTGGGGTGTTACATGCAAGACGCTCAATAAGGACACGATAATAACGTTCCACCACAAACCCTGCAGGATCCGGCGCAAGCTCCACCAAAGACACCAACGACGATCGTGAATACATACATGTATTACACCAGCATTCACATAAAAAACCGTCTCATCCCGGTCATGAAAACTCGTACAAGGCTTACCAGCATGAGACATGACATTATAACGTTTTTCAAATGTATAACAATTGTCTTTCAGGTTCATTTTGTAAAATATGTAGAACACAGTGGTCGGTGGTTCGATCCCAAAGGAGCAACACCTTGTAAAATTGCAACACTCATACGAAGAATGCACTAACATGTAACCCAAAATTTCAGGTAGCAAAAAGGTCTCATAAAGGTAATCTTACCATCTGGATGGTTCGTTGCCGCCCCACCATTGACTGGAAATTCTACACCCCACTTTGGTCAGAAAAGATATGACTTGCACAACTCGAGAAACTCCCGCTTTGACTATTTAACCGGAACAGCTTCCACCAGAGAGGGCCCATAGCCACCACGTCCACTTTTACCCTTTGAAGTCTTGGATGACAACATGGTTCAGAAATATGAAAGAAAGGAAGATAAAGAGCAAGATTTCATAGCAAAGAATAATTTGGGAAGTTAAGCCATAAGGAGCCGGTATTTATAGACCTTCGCATGTATTGCAACATGCGAGTAAGCCATGCGCAACCATAGACTAGGAGGCTGTAGAAGAATATACCCAATTTACCATCGTGAACCGACCCGAACGTCTAATAGGATCGGATTAGAAGCCCATGGGCAATCAGGGTGAATTCCTCTATTTTTTTTTATCATGGACCCACTCACATTGGAACACTTCTCGTTGGCAAAAGGCTCACACACCATGAGCATGGAATATTTTCCACCAACCAGGCTAACGTCAACCATAATATGGTTATCTTGTAGGGACCATGACATCTGACGAAAGCAATAGCCAACAAAACATAACATAACTATGGGTGAGATCATCCTCACAAAGGGAATTTCTTCTCATCTCTACTCACTAAAAACCCTATATCACCGTTCGAAGTATACACACTTATTCTCACGTTAGAGAGTGGTCAAACGGAGAAACCCATGCCTGTAACGAAGCTAACAAAGTTTTCTATCTTGTAGGCTCTCTCTCAGGTCATATCGTAGTTCTCGAAGGTAGTCCCCAATGGAAACATATATGATCCTAAGCCGCTAGGATTTGTTCGTTCATATTTTATTTATTTATTTTTATATATAAAAAAGAAATAATAAATAAATAAATTATTATTGAATATATATTTGGAGTAAAGTTCTCGTACAAATAACTTTAACGTACTAAACGTACGAAAGGCATGAAAAAACTAAAAACCACGGTGACATTTTTCATAATTATTTGCTCGTAAGGTAATTATCAAAATTACTCTACAAGTGTATCAAAATTACTTTGCATCATAATTACTCTACAAGTGTATCAAAATTAATCTGCAAGTTTATTAAACAACATACAATTCAAAATTACTCTACAAAATCATTTGTAGAGTAATTATTATACTCTACAAAATTACCTTACAAGTTCAAAATTACCATAAAAGATTATTTGTAGAGTAATTATCATATTCTACAAAATTACTCTACAAGATCAAAATTACCCAACAATAACAATTACTCTATATGGAAAGTGGGCGAAAACTAACGAAACTTCGAATGATATTTTTGAACAAAAATTGAATCCCTGTATCAATAAAACTGAGTTTGGAAGCAGAGATATGAAGAAACTGTTGACAGAATCGACCAGATTATTGATTTAATAATTATTTACGCGTTTCGTTTAAATATGGAAAGTGGGCGAAAACAAACGAAACTCGGAATGAATTTTTCGTAAAGAAAAGAATCCTTTTATCAATAAAACTGAGTTTGTAACCTGAGAAATATAGAAACTGCTAAGAAAAACAACCAGATATTTGATTAATAAATTATTTACGTGTTTGATTAATAAAAACAACCAAATATGAAAAGTGCGCGAGAACAAACAAAACTCGCAATGAATTTTTCGTTGAAAATCAAATCCCTTTATCAATTAAACTGAGTTTGGAACATGAGAAATATAGAAACTGCTGACAAAAACGAAAAGATATTTGATTTAATGAATTATTTACGTGTTTCATCTAAATATGGAAAGTGGGCGAAAACAAACCAAATTCGGAATGAAGTTTTCTTGCAAAATCGAATACCTTTATCAATAAAACTGAATTTGGAAGCTCAGAAATACAGAAACTACTAACAAAAACATCAAGATATTTCATTTAATCAACTATTCACAGGTTTTTGTCTAAATATGAAAAGTGGGCGAAATTTAACAAACCTCGAAATGACTTTTTCGTGAAAAACTGAATCACTGTATCAATAAAACTGTGTTTGGATGCTGACAAATGTCGAAACTTCTGACATAAACGACCAGATATTTATTTAATCAACTACTAACGCATTCTCGTCTAAATATGGAAAGTGGGTGAAAACTAACGAGACTCCGAATGATATTTTTTGAAGAAAAATCGAATCCCTGTATCAATAAAACTGAGTTTGGAAGCAGAGAAATGAAGAAACTACTGACAGAAACGACCAGATTATTGATTTAATAATTAATTACGCGTTTCGTCTAAATAGGGAAAGTGGGCGAAAACAAACGAAACTCGGTATGAATTTTTCGTGGAAAATCGAATCCTTTTATCAATAAAACTGAGTTTGTAACCTGAGAAATACAAAAACAGCTAACAAAAACAACCAGATATTTGGTTTAATGAATTATTTACGTGTTTCGTCTAAATATGAAAAGTGCGCGAGAACAAACGAAACCCGGAATGAATTTTTCGTTAAAATCGAATCACTTTATCAATTAAACTGAGTTTGGAACATGAGAAATATAGAAACTGCTGACAAAAACAAAAGATATTTGATTTAATGAATTATTTACGTGTTTCGTCTAAATATGAAAAGTGGGCGAAGACAAACGAAATTCGTAATGAAGTTTTCTTGCAAAATCGAATCCTTTTATCAATAAAACTGAGTTTTGAAGCTTAGAAATACAGAAACTGCTAACAAAAACAACTCGAAATGACTTTTTCGTGAGAAATCGAATCACTGTATCAATAAAACTGTGTTTGGAAGTTGAAAAATATAGAAACTTCTGACAAAAACGACCAAATATTTATTTAATCAACTATTACCGCATTTTCGTCAAAATATGGAAAGTGGGCGAAAATTAACGGAACTCCGAATGAAATTTATGAAGAAAAATCGAATCCCTATATCAATAAAACTGAGTTTGGAAGCAGAGAAATGCAAAAACTGTTGACAGAAACGACAGATATTTGATTTAATAATTACTTACGCGTTTCGTCTAAATATGGAAAGTGGGCGAAAACAAACGAAACCCGGAATGAATTTTTCATGGAAAATCGAATCCTTTTATCAATAAAACTAAGTTTGGAACCAGGGAAATACAGAAACTACTGGCAAAAAAACACAGATATTGGATTTAATGAATTATTTACGCGTTTCGTCTACATAGGGAAAGTGCGCGAAAACAAACGAAACTCGCCATAGAATTTCTTGGAAAATCGAATCCCTTTAACAATAAAACTTAGTTTGGAACATGAGAAATACAGAAACTGCTGACAAAAATGACAAGATATTTCATTTAGTCAATTATTCACACGTTTTCTGCTAAATATAAAAAGTGGTCGAAAACAAACGAAACTCGGAATGCAGTTTTTCGTGGAAAATCGAATCCTTTTATCAGTAAAACTTTTTTTGGAACCAGAAATATAAAAACTGTTGACAAAATGTCCTGATATTAGGTTTAATAAATATTTATGCGTTTCGTCAAAATATGTAAAGTGGGCGAAAACAAACGAAACTCGCAATAAATTTTTCGTGGAAAATCGAATCTCTTTATCATTAAAATAGAGTTCCGAAACTGAGATATACAGATACTGCGGACAAAAACGGCCAAATTTTTTTATTTAAATAATTATTTACGCGTTTGGTCTAAATATGGAAAGTGGGCGAAAACTAACGAAAATCCGAATGATATTTTTGAAGAAAACTCGAATCCCTATATCAATAAAACTGAGTTTGGAAGCAGAGAAATGCAGAAACTGTTGACATAAACGACAGATATTTGATTTAATAATTACTTACGCGTTTCGTCTAAATATGGAAAGTGGGCGAAAACAAACGCAACCCGAAATGAATTTTTCATGGAAAATCGAATCCTTTTATCAATAAAACTAAGTTTGGAACCAGAGAAATCCAGAAACTACTGGCAAAAACAACCATATATTGGATTTAATGAATTATTTACGCGTTTCGTCTACATAGGGAAAGTGCGCGAAAACAAACGAAACTCGCCATTGAATTTCTTGGAAAATCGAATCCCTTTAACAATAAAACTTAGTTTAGAACATGAGAAATACAGAAACTGCTGACAAAAATGACAAGATATTTCATTTAGTCAATTATTCACACGTTTTCTGCTAAATATGAAAAGTGGGCGAAAACAAACGAAACTCGGAATGCAGTTTTTCGTGGAAAATCGAATCCTTTTATCAATAAAACTTTTTTTGGAACCCGAGAAAATATAAAAACTGCTGACAAAATGTCCTGATATTAGGTTTAAATAAATTATTTATGTGTTTCGTCTAAATATGTAAAGTGGGCGAAAACAAACGAAACTCGCAATAAATTTTTCGTGGAAAATCGAATCTCTTTATCAATAAAACAGAGTTCGGAAACTGAGAAATACAGATACTGCGGACAAAAACAGCCAAATTTTTTTATTTAAATAATTATTTGCGCGTTTGGTCTAAATATGGAAAGTGGGCGAAAACTAACGAAAATCCGAATGATATTTTTGAAGAAAACTCGAATCCCTATATCAATAAAACCAAGTTTGGAAGCAGAGAAATGCAGAAACTGTTGACAGAAACGACAGATATTTGATTTAATAATTACTTACGCGTTTCGTCTAAATATGGAAAGTGGGCGAAAACAAACGAAACCCGAAATGAATTTTTCATGGAAAATTGAATCCTTTTATCAATAAAACTAAGTTTGGAACCAGAGAAATACAGAAACTACTGGCAAAATCAACCAGATATTGGATTTAATGAATTATTTACGCGTTTCGTCTACATATTGAAAGTGCGCGAAAACAAACGAAACTCGCCATAGAATTTCTTGGAAAATCGAATCCCTTTAACAATAAAACTTAGTTTGGAACATGAGAAATACAGAAACTGCTGACAAAAATGACAAGATATTTCATTTAGTCAATTATTCACACGTTTTCGTCTAAATATGAAAAGTGGGCGAAAACAACGAAACTCGGAATGCAGTTTTCATGGAAAATCGAATCCTTTTATCAATAAAACTTTTTTTTGGAACCCGAGAAATATAAAAACTGCTGACAAAATGTCCTGATATTAGGTTTAAATAAATTATTTATGTGTTTTGTCAAAATATGTAAAGTGGGCGAAAACAAATGAAACTCGCAATAAATTTTTCGTGGAAAATCGAATCTCTTTATCAATAAAATAGAGTTCGGAAACTGAGAAATACAGATACTGCGGACAAAAACGGCCAAATTTTTTTTATTTAAATAATTATTTACGCGTTTGGTCTAAATATGGAAAGTGGGCGAAAACTAACGAAAATCCGAATGATATTTTTGAAGAAAACTCGAATCCCTATATCAATAAAACTGAGTTTGGAAGCAGAGAAATGCAGAAACTGTTGACATAAACGACAGATATTTGATTTAATAATTACTTACGCGTTTCGTCTAAATATGGAAAGTGGGCGAAAACAAACGAAACCCGAAATGAATTTTTCATGGAAAATCGAATCCTTTTATCAATAAAACTAAGTTTGGAACCAGAGAAATACAAAAACTACTGGCAAAAACAACCAGATATTGGATTTAATGAATTATTTACGCGTTTCGTCTACATAGGGAAAGTGCGCGAAAACAAACGAAACTCGCCATAGAATTTATTGGAAAATCGAATCCCTTTAACAATAAAACTTAGTTTGGAACATGAGAAATACAGAAACTGCTGACAAAAATGACAAGATATTTCATTTAGTCAATTATTCACACGTTTTCGTCTAAATATGAAAAGTGGGCGAAAACAAACGAAACTCGGAATGCAGTTTTCATGGAAAATCGAATCCTTTTATCAATAAAACTTTTTTTTGGAACCCGAGAAATATAAAAACTGCTGACAAAATGTCCTGATATTAGGTTTAAATAAATTATTTATGTGTTTCGTCTAAATATGTAAAGTGGGCGAAAACAAACGAAACTCGCAATAAATTTTTCGTGGAAAATCGAATCTCTTTATCAATAAAACAGAGTTCGGAAACTGAGAAATACAGATACTGCGGACAAAAACGGCCAAATTTTTTTATTTAAATAATTATTTACGCGTTTGGTCTAAATATGGAAAGTGGGCGAAAACTAACGAAAATCCGAATGATATTTTTGAAGAAAACTCGAATCCCTATATCAATAAAACCAAGTTTGGAAGCAGAGAAATGCAGAAACTGTTGACAGAAACGACAGATATTTGATTTAATAATTACTTACGCGTTTCGTCTAAATATGGAAAGTGGGCGAAAACAAACGAAACCCGAAATGAATTTTTCATGGAAAATCGAATCCTTTTATCAATAAAACTAAGTTTGGAACCAGAGAAATACAGAAACTACTGGCAAAAACAACCAGATATTGGATTTAATGAATTATTTACGCGTTTCGTCTACATAGGGAAAGTGCGCGAAAACAAACGAAACTCGCCATAGAATTTCTTGGAAAATCGAATCCCTTTAACAATAAAACTTAGTTTGGAACATGAGAAATACAGAAACTGCTGACAAAAATGACAAGATATTTCATTTAGTCAATTATTCACACGTTTTCGTCTAAATATGAAAAGTGGGCGAAAACAAACGAAACTCGGAATGCAGTTTTCGTGGAAAATCGACTCCTTTTATCAATAAAACTTTTTTTGAACCAGAGAAATATAAAAGCTGCTGACAAAATGTCCTGATATTAGGTTTAATAAATTATTTATGCGTTTCGTATAAATATGTAAACTGGGCGAAAACAAACGAAACTCGCAATAAATTTTTCGTGGAAAATCGAATCTCTTTATCAATAAAACAGAGTTCGGAAACTGAGAAATACAGATACTGCGGAACAAAACGGCCAAGTTATTTATTTAAATAATTATTTACGCGTTTGGTCTAAATATGGAAAGTGGGCGAAAACTAACGAAAATCCGATTGATATTTTTGAAGAAAACTCGAATCCCTATATCAATAAAACTGAGTTTGGAAGCAGAGAAATGCAGAAACTGTTGACAGAAACGGCAGATATTTGATTTAATAATTACTTACGCGTTTCGTCTAAATATGGAAAGTGGGCGTAAACAAACGAAACTCGCAATAGAAGTTCTTGGAAAATCGAATCCCTTTAACAATTAAACTGAGTTTGGAACATGAGAAATACAGAAACTGCTGACAAAAATGACAAGATATTTCATTTAGTCAATTATTCACACGTTTTCGTCTAAATATGAAAAGTGGGCGAAAATAAACCAAACTCGGAATGAATTTTTCTTGGAAAATCGAATCCTTTTATCTATAAAACTTTGTTTGGAACCAGAGAAATACAGAAACTGCTGACAAAGATGACCAGATATTTGATTTCATAAATTATTTATGCATTTCGTCTAAATATGTAAAGTGGACGAAAGTTAACGAAACTCGAAATGAATTTTTCATGGAATACCGAATCACTGTATCAATAAAACTGTGTTTGGAAGCTGATAAATACAGAAACTTCTGACATAAACGATTAGATATTTATTTAATAAATTATTAACGCGTTTTTGTCTAAATATGGAAAGTGGGCAAAAACTAACGAATCTCCGAATGATATTTTTGAAGAAAAATCGAATTCCTGTATCAATAAAACTGAGTTTGGAAGCAGAGAAATGAAGAAACTCCTGACAGAAACAATCAGATTATTGATTTAATAATTATTTACGCGTTTCGTCTAAATATGTAAAGTGGGCGAAAACAAATGAAACTCAGAATGAATTTTTCGTGAAAATCGAATCCTTTTATCAATAAAACTGAGTTTGTAACCTGAGAAATACAGAAAACTGCTAACAAAAACAACCAGATATTTGATTTAATGAATTATTTACGTGTTTCGTCTAAATATGAAAAGTGCGCGAAAACAAACGAAACTCGCAATGAATTTTTCATGAAAAATCGAACCCCTTTATCAATTAAACTGAATTTGGAACATGAGAAATATAGAAACTGCTGACAAAAACGACAAGATATTTGCTTTAATGAATTATTTACATGTTTCGTCTAAATATGGAAAGTGGGCGAAAACAAACAACATTCGGAATGAAGTTTTCCTTGCAAAATCGAATCACTGTATCAATAAAACTGTGTTTGAAGCTGATAAATACAGAAACTTTTGACATAAACAACCAGATATTTATTTAATCAACTATTAACGCGTTTTCGTCTAAATATGGAAAATGGGCGAAAACTAGCGAAACTCCGAATGGTATTTTTGAAGAAAAATCGAATCTCTGTATCAATAAAACTGAGTTTGGAAGCAAAGAAATGCAGAAACTGCTGATAGAACGACCAGATATTTCATTTATTGAATTATTTACGGGTTTCATTTAAATATGGAAAGTGGGCGAAAACAAACAAAACTCAGAATGAAATTTTTGTGGAAAATCGAATCACTTTATCTATATAACTAAGTTTGGAACTTGAGAAATACAGAAACTACTGACAGAAACGACCAGCTATTTGATTTAACGAATTTTTTAAGCGTTTCATCTAAATATGGAAAGTGAACGAAAACAAACGAAACTCTGAATGAATTTTTCATGCAAAATTGAATCTCCTTATTAATAAAACTTAGTTTGGAAGCTGAGAAATACAAAAAAACTGCTGACATAAACGACCAGATGTTTTATTAATTAATTATTCACTCGTCTTCGACTAACTATAGAAAGTGGGCGAAAAATGACGAATTTCCGAATGCTATTTTTTTAAGAAAAATCGAATCCTAGTATTAATAAAACAGAGTTTGGAAGCTGAGAAATAAAGAAACTGCTGACAAAAACGACTACATATTTTATTTAATCAATTAGTCACGCGTTTTTTTTCTAAATATGGAAAGTGGGCGAAAACTGATGAAACTCGGAATGAATTTTTCAGAAAAATCGAATCCTTTATCAATAAAACAGTGTTTGGAAGCTGAGAAATACAGAAACACAAACAGATATTTTATTTAATTAATTATTCACGCGTTTTCGACTAAATATAGAAACTGATCCAAAAATGACGAATTTCCAAATGATATTTTTTCAAGAAAAATCGAATCTTAGTATTAATAAAACGGAGTTTGGAAGCTAAGAAATAAAGAAACTGCTGACAAAAACGACTACATATTTTATTTAATCAACGTGTTTTCTTTTAAATATGGAAAGTGGGCGAAAAATGATGAAACTCGGAATGAATTTTTCTGGAAATCGAATCCCTGTATATAAAACTGAGTTTGGAAGCTGAGAAATACAGAAACTTGTGACAAAAACGACTAGATATTTCATTTAATCAATTATTCACACGTTTTCGTCTAAATATGAAAAGTGGGTAAAATTTAACAAAACTCAAAATGAGTTTTTAAAAAAAAAACGAATCATTGTATCAATAAAACTGTGTGTGGAAGCTGATAAACACAGAAACTTCTGACATAAACGACCAGATATTTTATTTAATCAATTATTAACGCGTTTCATCTGAATATGGAAAGTGGGTGAAAACTAACGAAACGCTGAATGATATTTTTCAAGAAACATCGAAACCCTGTATCAATAAAACTAAGTTTGATAGCTGATAAATACAGAAACTGTTGACATAATCACCCAGATATTTGATTTAATCAATTATTCACGTGTTTTCGTCCAAATATGGAAAGTGGCGAAAACCGATGAAACTCGGCTAAATTTTTCGGGCAAAATCGAATCCAATTATCAATATAACTGAGTGTGTAAGCTGAGAAATACAGAAACTTCTTGACAAAAACGACCAGATATTTGATTAATCAATTATTCACGCGTTTTCGTCTAAATATGGAAAGTGGGCGAAAACTAACGAACTCCGAATTATAGTTTTCAAGAAAAATCGAATCCTTGTATCAATAAGACTCAGTTTGGAAGTTGAGAAATACAGAATCTGCTGACAGAAACAACCCGATATTTGATTTAATCAATTATTCACGTGTGTTCGTAGTCTAAATATGGAAAGTGGCGAAAACTGATGAAACTCGGAATAAATTTTTCGGGCAAAATCGAATCCAAGTATCAATATAATTGAGTGTGGGAGCTGAAAATACAGAAACTGCTGACAAAAACGACCATATATTTGATTTAGTCATATTATTCACGCGTTTTCGTCTAAATATGGAAAGTGGGAGAAAAGTAACGAACTCCGATCGATATTTTTCACTAAAATTGAATCCTTGTATCTATAAAACTGAGTTTGGAAGCTAAGAAATATAGAAACTGCTGACCGAAACAACCAGATATTTGATTTAATGAATTATTTACACGTTTCGTCTAAATATGGAAAGTGGGCAAAAACAAACGAAACTCAGAATAATTTTTTCTTGGAAAATTGAATCCCTTTATCAATAAAACTGAGTATGGAACCGGAGAAATACAGAAACTGCTGACTAAAACGACTAGATATTTGATTTACTGAATTATTTAAGCGTCTCACAAAATATGGCAAGTGGGCAAAAACAAACGAAACTCGGAATGAATTTTTCATGTAAAATCGAATCTCCTTATCAATAAATTCGAGTCTGGAAGCTGAGAAATACAAAAACTGCAGACATAAACGACCATAAATTTTATTTAATTAATTATTCATGCGTTTTCAACTAAATATAGAAAGTGGGGCGAAAACTGACAAATTTCCGAATGATATTTTTCAAGAAAAATCGAATCCTTGTATTAATAAAACGAAGTTTGAAAGCCGAGAAATAAAGAAACTCCTGACAGAAACGACCAGATATTGATTTAATCAATTATTCACGCGTTTTCGTTTATATATGAAAAGTGGGCGAAAACTGACGAAACTCCGCATGATATTTTTCATGAAAAACTGAATCCAAGTATCAATAAACTGAGTTTGGAAGCTGAGAAATAAAGAAACTACTGAGAAAAACGACTAGATATTTGATTTAGTCAATTATTCACGCATTTTTGTCTAAATATGGAAAGTGAGAGAAAACTGATGAAACTCGGAATGAATTTTTCGGGAAAATCGAATCCCTGTATCAATAAAACTGAGTTTGGAAGCTCAGAAATAAAGTAACTGGTGACAAAAACGACAAGATATTTCATTTAATCAATTATTCACACGTTTTCGTCAAAATATAAAAAGTGGGTGAAATTTAACGAAACTCGGAATGAATTTTTCTTGAAAAACCGAATCAATGTATCAATAAAACTGTGTTTGGAAGCTGATAAATACAGAAACTACTGACATAAACGGCCAGATATTTATTTAATCAACTATTAACGCGTTTTAGTCTACATATGGAAAGCGGGTGAAAACTAATGAAACTCCGAATGATATTTTTCAAGAAAAATCGAATCCCTATATCAATAAAACTGAGTTTAGAAGCTGAGAAATGCAGAAACTGCTGACAGAAACGACCAGATATTTGATTAATGTATTATTTACGCGTTTCGTCTAAATATGGAAAGTGGGTGAAAACAAACAAAACTCGGAAAGAATTTTTCGTGGAAAATCGAATCCCTTGTTTGGAACCTGAGAAATACAAAAACTATTGACAAAAAGACCAGATATTTGATTAATGAATTATTGAAGCGTTTCCTAAATATGGAAAGCGGGCGAAAAGAAACGAAATTGGGGATAAAGTTTTCATGAAAAATCGAATCACTTTATCAACAAAACTGAGTTTGGAAGATGAGAAACACCTAAATTGCTGACAAAAACAACAAGATATTTCATTTAATCAATTATTCACACGTTTACGTCTAAATATGTAAAGTGGGTGAAATTTAACAAAACTCGTAGTTAATTTTTTGTGAAAAACCGAATCGCTGTATCAATAAAACTGAGTTTGAAAGCTGATAAATACATAAACTTTTAACATAAATGACTAGATATTTATTTAATCAAATATTAACGCGTTTTCTTATAAATATGGAAAGTGGGCGAAAACTAACGAAACTCCAAATGATATTTTAAAAAAAAAATCAAATCTCTGTATCATTAAAACAGAGTTTGGAAGCTGAGAAATGGAAAAACTGCTGACAGATATTTCATTTAGTGAATTATTTACGCGTTTGGTCTAAATATGGAAAGTGAGCGAAAACAAACAAAACTCAGAATGTTTTTTTATGGAAAATCGATCACTTTTTCAATAAAACTAAGTTTGGAACTTGAAATACAAAAACTGCTGACATAAACGACCAAATATTTGATTTAATAAAATATTTAAGCGTTTCATCTAAAAATGGAAAGTGAACAAAAACAAACAAAACTCGGAATGAATTTTTCGTGCCAAATCGAATCCCCTTATTAATAAAACTGAGTTTGGAAGCAAAGATATATAAAACTGTTGACATAAACGACGAGATATTTTATTTAATTGATTATTCATGCCTTTTCAAATAAATATAGAAAGTGGGCGAAAAATGACGAATTCCGAATAATATTTTTCAAAGAGAAATCGAATCCTAGTATTAATAAAACGGAGCTGGAAGCTGAGAAATATAGAAACTGCTGATAGAAACAACTAGATATTTAATTTAATAAATTATTCAAGCGTTTTCGTCTAAATATGGAAAGTATGCGAAAACTGATGAAACTCAAAATGATTTTTTCCGGGAAAATCGAATCCCTTTATCAATATAATTGAGTTTGAAAGCTGAGAAACACAGAATATGCTGACAAAAACGACCAGATATTTTGATTTAATCAATTATTCACGCGTTTTCGTCTAAATATGGAACGTGGGCGGAAACTAACGAACTCTGAACAATATTTTTCAAGAAAAATCGAATCCCTGTATCAATAAAACTGAGTTGGAAGCTAAGAAATGAAGAAACTGCTGACAGAAACTACCATATATCTGATTTAATTAATTATTTACGCGTTTCCTCTAAATATGGAAAGAGGGCGAAAACAAAAGAAACTCCGAATGAATTTTTCTTGGAAAATCGAATCCCTTTATCAATAAAACTGAGCATGGAACCTGAGAAATACAGAAACTGCTGACTGAAACGACCAGATAGTTGATTTAATGAATTATTTACGCGTCTCATCTAAATATGGCAAGTGAGCGAAAACAAACGAAACTCGGAGTTAATTTTTCGTGCAAAATCAATACCCCTTATCAATAAAACAGAGTCTGGAAGCTGAGAAATACAAAAACTGCTGACAGAAACGACCATATATGTGATTTAATGACTTATTTATGCGTTTCCTCTAAATTTGGAAAGAGGGCGAAAACAAAAGAAACTCGGAATGAATTTTTCTTGGAAAATCGAATCCCTTTATCAATAAAACTGAGTATGGAACCTGAGAAATACAGAAACTGCTGACAGAAACGACCATATATTTGATTTAATGAATTATTTACACGTCTCATCTAAATATGGCAAGTGGTCGAAAACAAGCGAAACTCGGAGTTAATTTTTCGTGCAAAATCGAATCCCCTTATCAATAAAACAGAATCTGGAAGCTGAGAAATACAAAACTGCTGATATAAACGACCATAATTCCCATAGTAGCGGCGAGCGAAATGGGGCCCTGTATGAATTAGCAGTTTCTTGCTTTAGTCTCTGTTTGTGGTGACATAAATCCCTCCCTACAACTCAGAATTAAGAATTCTCTTTAGAGATAAAGAAGGCCGTGAACCAAGATCCCAGCATTACAATTCCATTTTGTCTAAATTTTATATAATTAATTATTTATGCGTTTTCGACTAAATAACAAAAGTGGGCAAAAACTGTCGAATTTCTGAATAATATTTCTAAGAAAAATCGAATCCTAATATTAATAAAATGGAGTTTGAAAGCTGAGAAATATAGAAACTGCTGATAGAAACGACCAGATATTTTATTTAATCAATTATACGCGTTTTCGTTTATATATGGAAAGTGGGCAAAAACTGACGAAACACCGCATGATAATTTTCATAAAAAACCGAATCCAAGTATCGCTGAGAAATAAAGAAACTGCTGACAAAAACGACTAGATATTTGATTTAGTCAATTATTCACGTGTTTTCATCTAAATATGGAAAGTGGGAGAAAACTGATGAAACTCGGAATGAATTTTTCGGGAAAATTGAATCTCATTGTCAATAAAACGGAGTTTGGAAGCTGAGAAATACAGTAACTGCTGACAAAAACAACAAGATATTTCATATAATCAAGTATTCACACGTTTACGTCTAAATATTTAAAGTGGGTGAAATTTAATGAAAATCGGAAAGAATTTTTCGTGAAAAACTGAATCATATCAATAAAACTGTGTTTGGAAGCTGATAAATATAGAAACTACTAACATGACAAAAACGACTAGATATTTGATTTAGTCAATTATTCACGTGTTTTCATCTAAATATGGAAAGTGGGAGAAAACTGATGAAACTCGGAATGAATTTTTCGGGAAAATTGAATCTCATTGTCAATAAAACGGAGTTTGGAAGGTGAGAAATACAGTAACTGCTGACAAAAACAACAAGATATTTCATGTAATCAAGTATTCACACGTTTACGTCTAAATATTTAAAGTGGGTGAAATTTAACGAAACTCGGAAAGAATTTTTCGTGAAAAACTGAATCATATCAATAAAACTGTGTTTGGAAGCTGATAAATATAGAAACTACTGACATGACATAAACGACCAGATATTTATTTAATCAACTATTAACGCATTTTAGTCTAAACAAGGGAAGTGGGCGAAAACTAACGAAACTCCAAATGATATTTTTCGTGGAAAATCGAATCCCTGTATCAATAAAACTGAGTTTGGAAGTTGAGAAATGTAGAAACTTCTGACAGAAACGACCAGATATTTGATTTATTGAATTATTTACGCGTTTCGTCTAAAAATGGAAAGTGGGTGAAAACAAACCAAACTCAGAATGAATTTTTCGTGGGAAAATCGAATCCCTTTATCAATAAAACTAAAACTGAGTTATGAACATGAGAAATATAGAAACTACTCACTAAAACGACCAGGTATTTGATTTAATGAGTTATTTAAGGGTTTCCTCTAAATATTGAAAGTGGGCTAAAATAAACGAAATTCCGAATGAAGTTTTTGTGCAAAATTGAAGCACTTGATCAATAAATCTGGGTTTGGAAACTGATAAATACAGAAATTACTAAAAAAAACGACAAGATAATTCTTTTAATCATTTATTCACACATTTTAGTCTAAATATGAAAAGCGGACGAAATTTAACGAAACTCAGAATGAATTTTTCGTGAAAAACTGAATCACTTTATCAATAAAACCGTGTTTGGAAGATAATAAATACATAAACTACTGACATAAACGACCAGGTATTTATTTAATCAACTATTAACGTGTTTTAGTCTACATATGGAAAGCGGGCGAAAATGAATGAAACTCCGAATGATATTTTCAAGAAAAATCAAATCCCTATATCAATAAAACTGAGTTTAGAAGCTGAGAAATGTAGAAACTGCTGACAGAAACGACCAGATATATTTCATTTAATGTATTATTTACGCGTTTCATCTAAATATGGAAAGTGGGTGTAAACAAATGAAACTCGGAACGAATTTTTCATGGAAAATCGAATCCCTTGTTTGGAACCAGAGAAGTACAAAAACTACCGACAAAAACGACCAGATATTTGATTAATGAATTATTGAAGCATTTCCTTTAAATATGGAAAGCGGGCGAAAACAAACGAAATTCGGAATAAAGTTTTCATGAAAAATCGAATCCATTTATAAAAAACTGAGTTTGGAAGATGAGAAATACAGAAATTGCTGAAAAAAACGACAAGATATTTCATTTAATCAATTATTCACACGTTTACGTCTAAATATGAAAAGTGGGCGAAATTTAACCAAACTCGTAATGAATTTTTTGTGAAAAACCGAATCGTTGTATCAATAAATTGTGTTTGAAAGCTGATAAATACATAAACTTCTAACATAAATGACTAGATATTTATTTAATCAAATATTAACGCGTTTTCTTATAAATATGGAAAGTGGGCAAAAACTAACAAAACTCCGAATGATATTTTTAAAAAAAAATCAAATCTCTGTATCATTAAAACAGAGTTTGGAAGCTGAGAAATGAAAAAACTGCTGACAAATATTTCATTTAGTGAATTATTTACGTGTTTTGTCTAAATATGGAAAGTGAGCGAAAACAAACAAAACTCAGAATGAATTTTTTTATGGAAAATCGAATCACTTTATCAATAAAACTAAGTTTGGAACTTGAGAAATACAGAAATTGCTGACAGAAACGACCAAATATTTGATTTAATGAATTATTTAAGCGTTTCATCTAAATATGGAAAGTGAACAAAAAAAAACGAAACTCCGAATGAATTTTTCTTGCAAAATTGAATCCCCTTATCAATAAAATTGATTTTGGAAGCAAAGAAATATAAAACTGTTGTCATAAACGACCAAATATTTTATTTAATTGATTATTCAGGCGTTTTCGAATAAATATAGAAAGTGGGAGAAAAATGACAAATTCCGAATGATATTTTTCAAGAAAAATCGAATCCCGATATTAATAAAACAGACCTGGAAGCTGAGAAATACAGAAACTGCTGATAGATACTTAATTTAATCAATTATTCACGCGTTTTCATCTAAATATGGAAAGTGTGCGAAAACTGATGAAACTCGAAATGAATTTTTCAGGAAAATCGAATCCCTTTATCAATATAACTGATTTTGGAAGCTGAGAAATACAGAATATGCTGACAAAAACGACCAGATATTTTGATTTAATCAATTATTCACGCGTTTTCGTCTAAATATGGAACGTGGGCGAATGTAGGACCGATCCTCGATGCTAAGGAACCTAAATTTGATATCTAACGTCCATAATAGCGGAAATATTACGTCATGTTTACCAATATACAAGATTTAATCAGTTAATCGTCAGTTTTATTGATCAAACGTTCTGGTTACAAACTGACAGAGCTTCGCCTCCAAAATGCCAAAGTTACAAATGAATGAGGCCAGCTAGGTATTTATAGAGATTCAAGTTCGCTAGTAAGAGGAGTAAGTTCGCCCGAACTTGCCTTTGCCTTAGCAAGTTCGGCCGAACTTGTCTATACTTGACAACATGGGCGAACTTGCATCTCTTTTACATAAGTATTCCATACGACTAGCCTATTCAACTCTATACAATACAGACTCGATATAAGACTAAGACATAGACATTATGCACCAGCAGACTCCCCCTTGGATATCGTCTTCGTCTTGTATCAGTCTTCAAAACTCTGTCTTCATATAAACGTTAACGCACACGACCGAAGAAGTTCTTGAACGGCTTCCTTCGTCGTTCTTGCTTTGGATCAGGTGTTTGATTAGTTGGCGGTGGCCTTTTAAAATTAGCCATTCTTAGAGAACTTTGCCTTACCGCTTTTTCCATTCTTTCTTTAATCGCCTCATTTCTTTTTTCCTCCTTTAAAAACTCAACTCTTTCTAAGTCTCTCCACTTCGTTTGCCACATTTTTCCAAAATTAACTTCGCGCGCATAGCAAAGATTCACAACTTTCTGAAATTACATAGCTTGTACCTTTTCACGTTCTTCAAATACAATCTTGTTATAGAACAAGGTTTTGATATCTTCTCTCGAGCAGTTCACAAGCCACATAGGATCTAGAATCCTTATCGTCCTCTATAAACCCCTCATGCCCTGATAACCCATCACCTCAACACTTTCCTTTGATATATCCAAATGTTCTTCAAACTTCATAACAATAACTGTTTCACAAGTAGCTGGATCTATTTGCCATCACTTGAACAAAGAATAGAAGTCTTGTTCAATCGGCATATTCCTCATGGCTCTTGGACGTTTCATAATTAACGTTATGTCCTTTTCCCCCGTTTTCTTATTTGTCTTGATTTTGCGGCTAGGAATAAAAAGCTTCCAGTAGTTGAATCCTTTCACCGCTTCATACTTGATCATTTTCCATAATAACTGATCAGCCACCTTCATGTGGTATGTAACGTTCACAATTTGTACCAACTCTTCCACATCCCAATACGGTAATATCCTGAAATCAACAAGGTATTTGAAGTATTGCACTCCAAACTCCCTTTTGAATGCATATACGTTAAGTTCCTTGAACCATCCCCACTTAAGTTCCTTGAACCATCCCCAACTCAAAATATCCCCCAAAGATACGTCTTTGTTTCTGGTAAAGAATGCTAGAGGACGTCGAAACTTACGTTCACGTGGCATCTCTTTAAACCAGGACTTCCTTTCTTGAGCAATTTCCTCTTTCGTCATGGGTTTAGGAACTTTACCCTCTCGGACTGATTCAGCAATTCTTTCCTTCAGCATGTCTTCATTAAGCTGCTTGTACATTTCTTCAAACGTAGGAAAACGTTCTGAATTAGGACCAATGTACTTCGCTTTCTGATAAGTTTCATGATCTGAAGACCAATCTTCAACAATCACTCGATTGTATTCATCTGCTTCGAATCTTCTCACATACTGATAGTCATTTGGCTCGAAAGTGTTTACATTCAACACTTCTTCGAAATCAAACTCTAAATTTTCAGCTCAACTTCAACTAATCTCGCAAGATCTTCTTTCGAGTAGTTATGCACGTACTCCCCTTCTTCCATATTATGATCTAACATCAACATTAACGGCTTCGTGGTACTGCAGTAATAGGCTTAGCAGATCGATCAACAACTAACAAATCTATATCATCTGAAGGCCCCATCTTCCCTGAATACCCCTGACTTTTATATTCCATTTTATTTGACTCGTCATTCATAAGTGAAGTAAAGTCAAAATCTTCAGAGACTTCCGCTTCAGTGATCTTTATACCTGTACCACCCTGATCAAAATCATCACCACCTTGATCGTAATCATCATCATCATCACCAACTTTCCAATCCTCATAACCTCCTTCCTCTTTATCATCTTTCTCAGCTTCTTCATCGTCTTTTTCTTCAGAAGCAGTAATAGGATCAGAAGGCTTGACAGATTCGTCAACCTTAGGAATATCATACTCAGAAGCTTTCGAAACATCTTCAACTGGTTTCTCTGTAGCATCAGAAGACTTAGGAGCTTCACTTTCAACTCCTTTACCTTTGCCACTCTCAGCCAATTCTTTCTCAGATCATTCTTTGGCTTCCTGTTGATCTAGACGATCATATTCTTTGATGAAGTCAATGCCCAAAGAGTTTGATAATACTTTCTGCAATCTGTTGAATCTGCGATCATTTAGGGCTTGAATCGTCTTTAACTCTGCAATCTCTATTTGTAGTTTCTCATTCGCGTCCTGCAGACTCTCAATCAAGGCTTTAAAGTACTCTCTTTCATTCTCTAATACCTTCACCTTGTCATCCAACATTTCTTTTTCGACAACGCTTTCATTCATCTTGTTAATCATTTCAACTTTTCAGCTTCATTCTGCGCTACTTTTTCTTCTAACGCCTTCACGCGCTTTTCCAGAAGTTCAACATTTGTTTATGGGAAGAAATCGTTTAGATCCTGCAGACTTATCGGATCACTATGCATATCACCAAAAATATTAGGCCCTCTTGGAGTTTTTGGTGTTGACTTTGGAGTTGTAGCTTTTGGTGTAGACTTCTTTGTCGTAGAACTTTCAAGATTCGAAGTCGTTGGAGCAACCGGCGATTGAATACTCGGTACTTCCACAAAACTAGACACAGGAGGTTCTTGTGTAGCTCCTTGCCTTTCCGCTTCCGATGCAACAATCATAGGAGGTTCTTGTGTGACTCCTGGACGTTCAGCTTCACTTGTATCAACAACAGGAGGTTCTTGTGTAACTCCTTTCTCCTGTGCGCCAGAAGGTTCTTGTGTCACTTCTGCGCTTTTCAATGATCTTTTGTATCCTTTGCTTATAGCCTTTTGCTCTTTCTTTGACTTTCTCTTTCCTTTAGTCAGAGGAGACCCGGTGGTCTTTGTTGATGAAATAGTAGCAGATTTTACATGTTTTGCCTTTTTATTAGGCCTATCCTCATCTGACTCTTTTTCTGCATTAGGATCAAAATCAGCATCCAATTCTCTTTCTTTCTCTGCACTAATCTCTGCTTCAGTCTTTTCTGGCTCTTTCACCGGAATTTCTTCATTAGAATCATCTTCTTTTTCAGAAGTAGAAGATATAACATCGTCTTGAGTCGTTTTCACAGTCTCTTGACTCTCAATAATACCTGCAGCACTTGATCCAGCAACTGCTTCAACATTCTCTAGTTCATCTTCGTCGACAAACATAGTTTCGACTTTCTTCGCAGCACGTTTCTTTTTATGCTTATCAGCTTTGCCTTTAAGAACCATTCGCTCCTTGCCTTTGGTTTGAAATCTTTAAACCACTCCTTCTCAGCGTTAAGCTCTTTCTCATCGTCGCTACCATCTTTCCTCCATTTATTTTCTGGCGACGCGATATAGTTTGGATCTTTAATAGCTTCGAATACTGGTTTTGCAACAGGAGCTGAAACTTGCTTCTAAAACTTTATGAGCTTCTTCACTGTCGTCTCATCAAGATGAACTACATAAAGACATCATTCGGATCCCGTGCTATATTTATGTACTTTTCATCAATCAACATTTGCACAAACCTCGGATAGAGACTAGTCTTGAATCCTCCATATTCTTCGACATGTGCATGAAAACAAGCTTCGAAAAGTTGAACGCCTTCTTCGGAATAAGTGTCGTTGCCATGCAGGCTAAATAATCCTGAACATCGTCAAGGCCCACCTTTCGGTGACTAAAGGTGTGAATGATCGCATGTATTAGAAGCTTGTAAGAGTTAGGCACTTCCCCTTTCTTCAACGTCGGTTTATTCACGCTTCCTTTGTAAACCATTCTGAAGAAACACCCTCTGACCATCCTCTCATCAAGATAAATTGGATTGTCTTCTTTATCGTTGAATTGTAATACTCTGCGAATATCATCTTCCATTACGGTAATCGATTTGACTTCATTGCCGACTTGCAAATATGAAACAATTGACTTCTGATCTTCACTAAGACTCGTGTTCATCCAGAATTGAAAGTTGTGTGATCGATACGACACTGTGCGCTCTGTTATAACTCTGTGAATAGGGCTTTCCTCCAGAAACTTCAAGATACTGTCATATTCCTTTAACGATGGAAATATCTACTTATCAAGCATAATGCATGTGTTGTGCTTCTTTGACAATTCAACAAAAATTACACACTCTGGTTCTTGAACCTGAAAAACGACGCAAAATACTTAGCACGCTTTTCGAGAAAAAAATTCACAAAATTTTCTAACACTTATATCAAGTTCGGTCAAACTTGTTTTAAGTGTTCATTCATTGTTTTATTCAAGTTCGCCCGAACATGCCTTATCAACATGTTCAATTATAACCATAAGTTCGGGCGAACTTATAACAAGTAACAACTTTTATTAATGATAAGTTTGGTCAAACATGAAATTTCAAAAACATTTCAATAATCAAGTTCGGTCGAACATGCTACTAGTTGTATTTATTTAGTTTTGTTAACAAGTTCGGTCGAACTTGAACTTGTTGTCTTCTCCAACTTCAAACCTGTTAACCATGCAAATATCCATTACAATCCAATCAAAACCAATTATACGGTCGATTTAAAGTGTAGATTAAAATTTTGAGTTCAGTTTAGTCCAGAAATACCTAGATCTACCAATATTAACAATTTCAGATCTAATATGTCCGATTCAGTTCAAACCATAGTTCTAATATCAAAATTATACCTCGGCCATTGTAGTTGGTGTGCCAATCACCAAAAACAATCAACAATCGGGCAGTATAACGACACTAAATTGCCAATTTCGCTCAAAAACTCTCACACAGATAAGTTCGCTTCAGAGGATTAGGTTTGTTGTTAAATTAGTTCGACCGAACTTCATTGGTACTTATACCATGTCAAGTTCGGGTGAAATTTTTAAGCCTATCTTGAAAAACCCAACTGAAGTTCGGGCGAACTTAGCAATTATCAATAACCAGCCATCTGCAAGTTCGGTCGAACTTGCTGTTTGTTAAACTTGATTTGTTTAGCAAGTTCGGCCGAACTTGCTAAACCCTAAAAACAAAACTTTTTAAAATTTTTCATTTTAAACCCTGAACTTTCCAACTTATTACCAGTTATGAAAATCCACTTAGTTTACCAAGTCCAAGCTAATGACCTTGGTTAACCGATTTGTCTGCCGAGTCCAAGTTAATGACCCCAGTTTGACTCGTTACGAACAAACTGTTGATATTTTCAAAAACAAAGTTTCAAATTAGTGAACTTTTTATCATTTTGGCTTTTCAGATTTTACAGATTAGCTCCCAGCCCGTTGTCAATGAGATTCCCACCAGTTCTATCATCTTACTAGACTTCGAAGAATTTTTCTCCAACATTGATTTGCTGAAAACAATGTAGAAATAAAATCTTTTTGAATTTTTGTAAGTTTATGCTAAAACACACTGAAAATCTTTTTGATTTTAATCTGTAAAGCTGATAAACTATGTACAGGACAATGTAAACTATGTACAAACATATTTATAGACATATTTTTGTGAATTCGTGTCTAAAGGATCATATCAATTAATTGAGACATATCACCAGTACCGTTGACCTTTAAATGACTTTAAGCTTTAAACTTGTTTACCTAGATTCTCGATATGTTTGTCCACTTAAGCGTTACCACATTTCTCAACTGTTTCAAGATATGTTAAGGTAAGATTTATGAAACTTGACTTATCTGTGGTTCCCACTTCTTGAATATACTCCCGTATCCAGATTCTCTAGATTTCATCTTACATGTGAATATAGAGTAATTGAATCTGTATCTGGGTTATGCGAGACCTTGAGAGCTCAGGTAAGTACTACCGTACAGACAAAGAGATGAAAGCTCGTCTTTCAGGTGTGTTCCACTTAAGGAATCTTTCTAGCACTGCAAATGATTATATCTTTCGATACTTTTCAAGTTTTGCATGCGGTTTTGGGTTTATAGCGAAAGTATTATAGAAGTTCTAGGCTATTGCTTCCGCAAAATCAAAAGAACTTGTATAATACCCCAGACATCAACTATCTATAAAGACCTCGTATCTCAGAATAAGTCAATCTTTCAAACGAAATTTCGGAGTACTAAGTCCATATATCCAAGATGTGTTAATCCACAAGAGTAAGCAGTTGCTAAATTTAGTTTATATCTCGAAAACAGTTTAATGACCGTGTTAAGCCTATCGACACATCCACAGTAAGACTCGTTTATTACTTTTAAACTTTTCATTTCTTTAGCATACTGTGATAGTCCACTGATGTACTATCATTTCCTTTTATGACACTGAATTCTTTTTGTCTTTTTCAATGTTTTTGTACATTTTGAATTTTTCAATGTTTTTGGATTTTAAAAATTTTCGATTTTTTTGTATTTTCTCCGGATTTTAAAAGTTTTCGAATGTTTTTGTATTTTCTCTAACATTTCTCCCCCTAAAATCAAAAAAGTCTTTTTGAATTTCAGTTTTTAACAAAATTGTAAACTAGAAAGATATTTACAAACCAATGTGGATCACGCGTCGTCCGATCCGTATTCAACCTCAGCGTCCGCACCTGTCAGCAAATTTTTCATACCATTAATTCTGAGCAAGTATTTAAACCGTGATAAAGAAAATGGTTTGGTATAAAAATCAGCCTTTTGTTCGTCGCTGTGGATTTTTTCTATTCACACCAATTTCTTTTCGTAGCAATCACGAATGAAATGATAACGAATTTCAATGTGTTTTGTGCGTGAGTGATGAACCGGATTTTTAGTTATATCAATGGCTGCCTTGTTATCAACAAACAGCGGAGTGTCTAGAAATTGCAGACCATAGACTCTCATCTGCTGTTGAATCCATAGAATCTGTGAACAACAGCTGGAGGCCAAGATATACTCAGCTTCACAGGTAGAGAGAGCGACAGTAGTCTGTTTCTTACACTGCCAGGTTACCATTCTTGTTCCGAAGAACTGGCATCCCGCTGTAGTTGATTTTGAATTCAACTTATCTACACTAAAATCAGAATCAGCATAGCCTGTGAGGTCGAAATTGTCGTTCTTCGGGTACCACAAGCCGGTGCTTGGGCATCCTTTCAGATATCAGAAGATTCGCTTCACGATCTGCATGTGTAAGATCCTCGGGCTTGAGTGATATCTGGCGCAGAGGCAGGTTAGATACCTAATATCTGGGCGTGATGCCGTCAGATACATCAGTGATCCAATCATTGATCTGTATAATGTCTCATCAACTTTGGCTCCAGTCTCATCAACGTAAATCTCGTGATTTAGAGCAAGAGGCGTAGATAGAGGATTCAAGCTTTCCATTCCAAACTTCTTAAAGATGTCGTGAACATACTTAGTCTGATGAATGAAAATACCATCCGGAAGCTGATCTACTTGCAAACCAAGAAAGAACTTCATTTCACCTATCGAGGACATTTCGAATTTCTTTTTCATGATTCCCTCAAACTCCTTTCATAGATTATCGTTTGTAGATCCAAAGATGATGTCGTCGACGTAGATTTGAACTATAATCAGATGATCATCAACTTCTCTGGTGAAAAGAGTACTATCCACAGTTCCTATGATAAAGCCCGTTGCCGATGAGATGTTGCGATAACGTCTCGTACCAAGCTCTCGGGGCTTGGTGTAGACTATAAAGAGCTTTATCCAGTAGGTATGCTTTCTTCTTGTTGAGTGGATCGACAAACCCTGGTGGTTGTCCAACATACACCTTCTCGCGTAATTTTCCATAAAGAATAACCGATTTGACATCCAATTAATAGACCTTAAATCATTTCCATGATGCGAAAGCTAGAAACATTCGAATAGATTCCAATCGAGCTACTGGTGCATAAACCCAGTTTTCATTGGCTAAAGCTTCATTAACTGTCTTTGGCTCTATCTGAGAGATGAAACATGAATAGAAGCAATAGTTCTGGGTTGGAGCAACGCGAGTGTACAAACAACTGAGTGCTTTGTTAATTTGATTTCGAGTTCTAACACCAGTTTGAAGTTCTCCGATAATATTTGTTGACGGATGATAGGAATATGATCGCGGCAATTCTTCACTTGGAACATCTATTGAGTTTTGCTGACTCGTGATGTTGAGATCAACGACCAATTCAACGTTTGGAGAGCTTGATGAAGCTTCATTTATGTTGCTCGGGTCTACAGATTGATTAAGAAGGCTTGTTATCTGCTCCACTTCCTTGTTTGAAGAAGATGATCCCCCGTCAGCATCAAATGTTGGTTCTTCATCTGAATCAGAATTCTAATTCTGAGGCATACTGGGCTCCGTTGTTGTATTCACTAGTTCAGTAGAGGCATTTGTTAGAGGAGTAGTAGCTGTTGCTAATGTTTCAGAAACATTTTCAGCTGGAACACCACTATTACTTGAACTTGCGCCAGAAGAGGATGGAACCAACGTGGGTTGATTAACCACAATTGGTTGAACAATTTTTTCATGATTTGCTGACTGGTGAAAATAATATAATGCTGCAACTTCTTCGTCAGACGGTTCTTCGGGCAAATCAAATGACTTCCAAAGGTCTTGATAGTTAAACAGCCACGCGTCACCTCTCCTTTGAATAGGATCCGTATAGTTGAAACAATCCACATGCTGTGCTTCAATAACCTTTCTCAATGAAGGAACATATACTCTTCTCGACGGATTCGCATATCCGACAAAGAAACCTTCAAGAGATTTAGCCCCGAATTTGCCATCTTGGTCTATTACCGTACATGGCGCACCGAATGGCTCTAAGAACTTCAAATTTGGCTTCCGTCGGTTTATCATCTCAAAACATGTTTTCTTTGTTGGTTTGACAGTGAGAACCCTTTTTAGTGTGTAGCAAGCCGCAACAACTGCTTCACTCCAGAAGCAGATTGGAAGCTTAGAATCTGCAAGCATGGTTCTCGCAGTTTCAATCAAAGTTCTATTTTTCCGTTCAGCTACTCTGTTTTGCTGTGGAGTATAGGGAGCACTAAACTCGTGCAGAATTCCTTTTGCGTTGCAGAATTCCTTCATTTTATTATTCTTAAACTCTTTGCCGTGTCAGTTCTATGCGTCTGACCGGCAGATGATAAAGGTTCTCGAGTTTCTTGAACAGAATAACCAAGTTCTCGAACGTTTCGTCTTTTGATTCTTGAAAGAATACCCACGAGTATCTCCAATAGTCATCTGTCACGACCAAGCAGTATAAGTCTCCTAAAATGCTTCGAACATTTACAGGACCAAATAAATCCATGTGGAGACGTTCTAATGGCAACTTGATTGAGTTTAGAATTTTCTTCGGATGAGATTTCTTGATCTGCTTTCCCTTTTTGCATTCTAAGCAATGATCAGACATCTGAAAACTCTGAAGATTTACGCCTTCTACAAGATCATTATGAACCAAAAAATTCATTTTTCATAAATGAATATGCCCTATCTTACGATGCCAAAGAATAGAATCCTTTTCAGTAGCCTTTGACACAAAACATTGTGCTGATTTTGATGAAGTGGTAGCGACACCCATATCAAGAACATATAGATCATTCTCCCGAGGTGCTCGCATCAGGATCCACTCATCTGGTATTTTGAATCCCAACTTCAAGATAATACACTCTTTGTCGTTGAAATGGACCGTGAACTTCTTGTCACAAATCTGTGATGTGCTCAGAAGATTATTCTCAAGTCCTGCAATATAGTTCACACGATCGAATGAAACGACGCCATTGGAGAGTTTTCCCTCGGCGACTATCCTTCCACCTTGGTTACCCGCAAATCCAACATATCCACCTTGATAGCTTTAGTGTTGAATAGCAACGCTTTCATTCCTGTCATATGCCTGGAAGCTCCACTATCCAAAATCCACTTAGAAAGTACGGATCTCTAGAGCCCCTGCACATTTCAACAATCTATTTAAAAAGCGAGACCCAAGCCTTTTTGGTCTTCGGTTGAATTGGATAACCAACATCAAAATCAAACTCACACTCATCAACATAATCAAATCATATTCATCATCTGGATTTTCTGAGATGTTTATGTTTGAAAAATTCACTTTCTTTTTATCTTTTGAATTGTTACCACTTGTAGTTTTGACATTTTCAGATGTGGTTTCAATTATGATTTCGGATTTTGATTCTTTCATGCTATCACTAGTCTTAACAAGCTCAGACTTAGTGATCTCAGATGTTGTTGACCGTTTCTTTGCAATCCAGGCTTGAGATTTGATGTTAGCCTTCTTGATGTAAAAATTGTTTTCATTAGCCTTTGAAGTTTCACCTTTTTTGAAAATTGAATTTTCAAACTTAGGTTTGACTTCAGCTTTTGATTCATTCTTTTCAAAATCTTTACAGGTTTTACAAACACTGGTTGCTTCGGTTTCACAACATTTCAACTTTCTTTCCTTCAAAGATAAGCCGGCTTTGATTTCGGACAGTAACGTGCAATATGACCGATTTCGTTGCACTTGAAACAAGTCCGAGAATCATGTGGATGTCCTTTGGTGGGTTTTACACCACTTGTTTTGGCACCACTTTCAATTTTGGCTCTCGAAGTTCTTTCTATTTCTTAAACTCATCGTTTGATTGTTTCCCGATCAAACTTTCCTCATGAACCGTGTTCGTCCCATATACAAAATTCATGTTTTTATTCTTGTATTCATGAAATGGTGACATTTTCTTTTTAGGTTCATCTAATTCTTCTAATCCCAACCCAGCTCTCCAGTTTTCCGGATGATCACCACCATTCCTTCGGTAGTTGTTTCTTTTAGGTTTGGAATAGAATTTCTTTTCATTAATCGCCAGATCATCTGATGTGACTTCCATGAGTTTAAAGAATTTGTCTAACAATTCTTCCTTCACATTCTGAATCGGAAAACTGTCATCAAAGTATAATCTATCAGATTCCTTAATTTTGTACATGACAACATTAGGATCATCACATAGATCATTCTCCGATGATGCATCGTCAACTTTGGACTGTGAATCAGAATTCTTTGAGCTCGAGTCGGCGCTTTTAAAGCTCCCTTCATCTGAATCGTTCAAAACATTTTCAACAACCTTTTTAACCACATCATTTTCATCATCTGTTTTAGTATAGATTGCATCAATGTTCTCTGGCAACTCAGTTTTCTTTTCAGATAACAACTCAATCTTGAGTGCCTTATCCGTCCCATCAGCAAATTTGTGACAATACTTCTCGCATAGGGGTGGAGGAACATTTTTTGTATTCTTTACCAATTTTCTTTTTAGGTTTCTCTTTCGATGGAATTGTCGGAAGGATGTGATCAATGACATATGCGTGACAGGTGTAACTTCTCAAAAGTTGTTGAACACGCTCTATTTCAATTGTTATGTCCTGGAGTTGTTGCTTAGTTTCAGTAATGGTGTTAATATAGATATTAATCGCTTTTTGCTTGTCCATTACTGTTCCTTTTAACATCCTTATGGTATCATGTTGTTCGATGTTATTTCTATCAAGCGTACTATAATCATTTTTCATTTTATCATACGCTTCCTTCATTGTGCGATAATCGTATTTTAAAAGTTCATTATGCACATTGTTTTCAGCGATGATTTTTTATTTTTTGGCACACTCGACACAAGGTTCGGTACATTTTGTACAAGGTTTTTCAACCTCTACAATTTGTACTTTGACAACTTCATTTACCTCTGGACCTACCTTAGTTAGATTTGCCATTAAAGCTTTATCTGCCATGTCCTTGAGGTTTTCTGCATTCACTTCTTGTGTAACATTGATGATTTCTTCATCAATTGTTTTCTCCTCAACCACTTTTTTTTAGAGCTTCCATCAAAATAACCTGCAAAACTATCACACGAGTTAGGAGATAAAATTCCTTTTTTCTGCATGTCGATATACTCCTATTTTTCTCGTTGTTGATGCAAGTATTGTTCCAGCAGGATCTGTTCTACAGCCGCTGCCGCTGCTTCCTCTGCAGAAGTATCTTCAACTATCTCAGCCATCAACGTAACTCCGGTCTTCTTACCGATGTAGGAATTCCAGTCGAAACCATCATCTTTGTTTGATGCTACCATAGCTTTCTCATTGCTGCTGCTTTTTGGTTTCTCTTTGATTTCAACCTGAGTCTTCTTTGGAAATGGCTTGTATTGAAGTGACTTCTTATAATACTCGTTGCCTCCTCCGAACGAACTTTGATTTCCCGTTGCTTCAGGGTTTTTGCATTCTCTCTTGAAGTGACCCTTTTGGCGACATCGAAAACATGTAACCTTTGACTTGTCGAAGCCCAACTTGTTGCTAGAATTTCCGATATCTGGGCCAGTGAGAGCAATAAACTTGGTAACTCTTCGAATGATAAATGCTAAACACCACTTGATATCCATCAACTCGAGTTCTTCTTCATCCACTTGGTCATAATCTTCTGCCGTCATTTCGGGGTTTCCAATTTTACCGGCTACAAGACTTTTTTATGACTCCAGAATAGTGGCGAGAATAGACATATGTTGTTTAGCAACTTGTTCTGAAACAACATTGTTCAAATTTACTGCGATGTTGCACTTATATACATTCGAATCAGAATTTGATTGTTGATTCTGATTTGCTTGACTTTGATAAGATGAATTTGAACCAGTGCTTGAGAACGAACTCTGTGGACTCTGATCATAATGAGGTTGTGATTGACTCTGGTTCTGTGGAGAAGCATTCATGTTCGCACTAAACGCTGTCCCAATTTTCGGACTTGAAATGTTGTCTTGCATTCCACTTTTGTAGTACAACCCAACGTCTTGAACTACATTAGCGTTCTTTGACTTTGCAATCTTCAAGAGTTCCATTTCATGGCCTTCGAGTTTATCGATAAATGTTGACAGCTTGAAGAAATCCCATTTATCACTTTTCTTCAGAAACATCAAATAAGTAGTCCATTCACCATTTGGTATTGCGTTAGCAAGATTGTCGATGTATTCTTGTTCTGTCTTCTCGAGACCGTGTCTTCGCATTTGAACTTTAAGATGACAGAAGCACTCGATCATTTTCTTCATGGTCTCATTCTTTAAAATGGTGAAGATATCGAACTCTTTCAGAATAAGCGCCTTTTTACTTTTGATCATTTCGGCACTGCCTTGATACTTCTTCTGTAATGACAACCAAAGATCTCTTGCAGTAGTATACTGTAGGACCGATCCTCGATGCTTAGGAACCTAAATTTGATATCTAACATCCATTACGTCATGTTACCAATACACAAGAATTAATCAGTTAATCGTCAGTTTCATTGATTAAACGTTCAGATTACAGACTGACAGAGCTTCGCCTCTACAATGCCAAAGTTACAAATGAGAAACAAAAGCTTGGTATTTATAGCACAGCATGTTCGGCCATGTGAGACACAAGTTCGCCCGAACTTGCATAAGCAAGTTCGGCCGAACATGCATATAATACATGATTATGCCCGAACTTGGCTACATCTTTACATAAATACTTCATAACCTAGACTATTCAGCTCTATATAACACAGACTCGATATAAGACTAAGACATAGACATTATGCACCAACAGACTCCCCCTTGGATGTCGTCTTCATCTTTTGTCAGTCTTCAAAACTCTGTCTTCATATAAACATTAACGTACCCGACCAAAGAAGTTCTTGTACGGCTTCTTTCGTCTCTCTTGTTTTGGATCCGACGTCTGATCAGTTGGCGGTGGTCTTTTAAAGTTAGCCATTCTGAGCGAACTTTGCCTTACCACTTTTTCCATCTTTTCTTTAATCGCCTCACTTCTGGTTTATTCTTTAAGAAATTCAACTCTTTCCAGATCCCTCCACTTTGTCTGCCACATCTTCCCTGAATTCACTTCACGTGCATAGCAAATGTTGACAACTTTCTGATACTGCATCGCTTGTACCTTTTCTCTTTCTTCAAAAACAATCTTGCTGTAGAAAAGGCATTTTATATCTTCTCTGGAGCAGTTTACCAACCTCATAGGATCTAGAATCCTTATTGTCCTCCACAATCCTCTCATACCTTGATAACCCATCACTTCAATTCATTCCTTAGCAATATCCAAGTGATCTTCAAACTTTAATACAATCACTACTTCACAAGTAGCTGGATCAATCTGCCACCACCTTAATAAAGGATAAAAGTTATGTTCGATCAGCGTAAGCGGCATATTCCTCATGGCTCTAGGACGTTTCATGATTAACGTTATGTCCTTTTCCCCTGTAACCTTGTTAATCGTTATTCTTCGTCTCGGAATAAATGGCTTCCAGTGATTCCAACCTTTTTCAGCTTCGTACTTAATCATCTTCCACAACAATTGATCAACTGTCTTCATCTGATAAGTAACATTCACTGTTTGTACTAGCTCTTCCATATCCCAATACGGCAATGTCTTTAAATCAGCAAGATATTTGAAGAATTGCACTCCAAACTCTCTTTTAATTGCATAAACGTTGAGCTCCTTAAACCATCCCCACTCAATATATCTCCCAAAGAAACATTTTTATCTCTGGTGAAGAATGCTAGTGGACGTCGAAACTTACATTCACGAGGCATCTCCTTGAACCAGGTCTTTCTCGCTTCAGCTATCTTTTCTTTGGTCATTGGCCTAGGAATTTTTCCTTCACGTAGCTCTTCAGCAATTCTATCTTTCAACATATCTTCATTTAGCTATTTATACATCTCTTCAAATGTAGGAAAACTTTCTGAATCCTGACCAACATACTTAGCTTTCTGTTCTGTTTCATCATCTGAGGACCAGTCTTCAACAATCACACGATTGTACTCATCGGCTTCAAACCTTCTTTCATACTGATACTCTTGTGGCTCAAATGTATTGACATTCATAATCTCTTCAAAATCAAACTCTAAATTCTCAATTTCAGCTTCAACTAGCTTCGCTAGATCTTCTTTCGAGTAATTATGTACAAACTCACCTTCTTCAACATTGTGTTCCAACATTAATATCAAAGGTTTCGTAGGTACTGCAGTCATAGGCTTCGCAAAACGATCAACATCTAGTAAATCAATATCATCTGAAGGCCCTTTTTGCCTTGACTCCCCTGGCTTTTATCTTCCATTCGATTAGATTCATCGTTCATCAGATCAGAAAAATCAAGTTCATCAGAAACTTTATCTTCATTGATCTTTAAACCAGTACCACCTTGATCAAAATCATCATCATCATCTCCAACATTCCAATCTTCATAACCTTCCTCCTCTTCATCCTCATTCTTATCCTCTTTCTTGGCTTCATCATCGTCTTTTTCTTCAGTAACGATAATAGGATCAGCAGGCTTGACAGATTCGTCAACCTTTTGTATATCAAACTCAGAAGCTTTTGAAACATCTTCAGTGAGCTTCTCGAGGACGTCAGAAGATTTCTCAGTAGTAGATTTAGGGGCTTCACCCTCTACCTGCTTTCCTTTACCACTCTCAACCAATTCTCTCTAAGCACGTTCCTTGGCTTCTTGACGATCCAGACGGTCGTATTCAGTGATAAAATCAATATTCAGATTATTGGATAACACCTTTTGTAATCTGATGAATCTTTGATCATTCAAAGCTTGAATTTTCTTCAATTCTGCAATCTCTGTTTGTAATTTTTCATTGGCATCCTGTAGACTTTCTATCAATGCCTTGTAATATTCACGTTCGTTCTCGAGCACCTTCACTTTATCGTCAAGTATTTCCTTTTCTAATTCAATCTGTGCAACTTTATCTTCTAATACCTTCACACATTTTTCCAACATTTCAGCATTTGTCTCTGGGAAAAATTCATCCAAATCTTCAAGACTTATTGGACCGTGTGGCATATCACCAAACATACTTCCCCTTGGCGTCTTAGGTGTTGAATCTTTTAGTGTTGCAGCTTTCGGTGTAGACTTCTTCGACGTAGAGCTTTCAGGAGCAGAAGTCTTTTGAGCACTCGACGATTCAGCAATCGGAACTTCAATAAATTCATACATAGGAGGTTCTTGTGTAACTACTTGCCTTTCTGCTCCAGCATGTACGATAACAGGAGGTTATTGTGGAGGAGGTTCTTGTGTTGCCCCTTTCTCCTGAGCATCAGAAGGTTCTTTTGTGGCTTCTGTGCTTTTCACTTTGCTCTTGTATCTTTTGCTTACCGCTTTCTGAGCTTTCTTAGCTTTCTTTTTCCTTTTGTATGCGGTGACCCTGTAGTTTTCTTTGATATTTCGATAGCATGAGACTTTGTACGCTTCGCCTTTTTCTTAGGCCTCTCCTCATCAGATTCTTTTTCTGCACTCGGATCAAAATCTGCATCCAATTTCCTTTCTTTTTCTGGTCTAATTTCAGCCTCTGTCTTTTCAGGCTCTTTATCAGATTCTTCATTTTCGGACGTAGCAGAAATTACCTCTTCTTGAGTCGACTTCACAGTTTCTTGACTCTCATTAACAACTGCAGCGCTCGATCCAGCCACTGCTTCAACATTCTCAGTCTCATCCTCATCAACCAGTAAAGTTACAACTTTCTTTGCCCCACGTTTCTTTTTAGGTTATCAGCTTCAGCTTTCAAAAACCATTCACTCCTTGCCTTCGGTTTGAATTCTTTAAACCATTCTTGCTCGGTTTTAAGTTCCTTTTAATCATCACTACCATCCTTTCTCCATTTGTTTCCAGGTGGTGAGACATAATCTGAATATTTAATCGCTCCAAATACTGGCTTGGCAATAGGAGCAGAAGCTTGTTTCTGAAACTTGATAAGCTTCTTCACTGTGGTTTCATCAAGATGAACTAAATAAAGAACGTCATTTGGATCTCGAGCAATGTTGGCATATTTTTCATCAATCAACATCTGAATAAACCTCGAATATAAGCACAACCTCGAATCCTGCATGTTCTTCGACATATGAGTAAAAACTAACTTCCAAACGTTGAACGGCTTCTTCAGAATAAGCGTCGTTGCCATGCTAGCCAAATAATCATGAACATCATCCAAACCGGCTTTGCGATGGCTAAAAGTATGAATCAACGCATGAATTAGAAGCTTGTAGGAGTTAGGCACTTCCCCTTTCTTTAGCATTGGCTTGTTTTTGAACATTTTGAATTTTTATATGTTTTTGGAATTTAAAATTTTTCGAATGTTTTTGTATTTTCTCTAACATTTCTCCCCCTAAAATCAAAAACATCTTTTTGGATTTTAGTTTTTAATAAAATTCTAAATTAGAAAGATATTTACAAACCAATGTGGATCACGTGAACTCGTCGTCCGATCCGTATTCAACCTCAGCGTCCGCACCTGTCAGCAAATTTTTCATACCGTTAATTCTCAGCAAGTATTTAAATCGTGACAAAAAAAATGGTTTGGTATAAAAATCCGCCTTTTGTTCGTCAGTGTGGATATTTTCTATTCGTACCAATTTCTTTACATAGCAATCACGAATGAAATGTTAACGAATTTCAATGTGTTTTGTGCGTGAGTGATGAACCGGATTTTTAGTTATATCGATGGCTGCCTTGTTATCAACATACAGCAGGGTGTCTAGAAATTGCAGACCAAAGTCTCTCATCTGTTGTTGAATCCATAGAATATGTGAACAACAGCTGGAGGCCTAGATATACTCAGCTTCACAGGTAGAGAGAGCGACCGTAGTCTGTTTCTTACACTGCCAGGTTACCATTCTTGTTCCGAAGAACTGGCTTCCCACTGTAGTTGATTTTGAGTTCAACTTATCTACACCAAAATCGGAATCAGCATAGCATGTGAGGTCAAAATTGTCATTCTTCTCGGGTACCACAAGCCGGTGCTTGGGCATCCATTCAGATATCTGAAAATACGCTTCACGATCTGCATGTGTAAGATCCTCGGGCTTGACTGATATCTAGCGCATTGGCAGGTTGGATACATAATATCGGGGCGCGATGCCGTTAGATACATCAGTGATCCAATTATCGATCTGTATAACGTCTCGCCAACTTTGGCTCCAGTCTCGTCAACACAAATGCCACGATTTAGAGCAAGAGGCGTAGATAGAGGCTTCAAGCTTTCCATTACAAACTTCTTTAATATGTCGTGAACATACTTAGTCTGATGAATGAAAATACCATCCGGAAGCTGATCTACTTTCAAACCAAGAAAGAACTTCATTTCACCCATCGAGGACATTTCGAATTTCTTTTTCATGATTCCCTCAAACTCCTTGCAAAAACTATCGTTTGTAGATCCAAAGATGATGTCGTCAACGTAGATTTGAACTATAATCAGATGGCCATCAACTTCTCTGGTGAAAAGAGTACTATCCACAGTTCCTCTGATAAAGCCGTTTCCGACGAGATGTTGTGATAACGTCTCGTACCAAGCTCTCGGGGCTTGGTGTAGACCATAGAGTGCTTTATCCAGTAGGTACGCTTTCTTCTTGTTAAGTGGATCGACAAACCCTGGTGGTTGTCCAACGTACACCTTCTCGCGTAATTTGCCATACATAAAAGCCGATTTGAGATCCAATTGATAGACCTTAAATCCTTTCCATGATGCGAAAGCTAGAAACATTCGAATAGATTCCAATTGAGCTACTGGTGCATAAACTTCCGTGTAGTCTATCCCTTCCTGCTGGTGAAATCCCTTGACGACAAGCCTAGCTTTGTTACGAACAATAACTCCTCTATCATCACGTTTACACTTAAAGACCCATTTTGTATCAATTGCTTTCTGATTTTCTGGTAGGTCTTCAAGCTTCCACACACCCAACTTCTCAAACTGTGATAATTCTTCTTGCATTGCTTGTACCCAGTTTTCATCTGCTAAAGCTTCATTAACTGTCTTAGGCTCAATCTGAGAGATGAAACATGAATGGAAACAATAGTTCTGGGTTGTAGCCACACGTGTGTAGAAACCACTGAGTGCTTTATTAATTTGCCCTCGAGTTCTAACACCAGTTTGAAGTTCTCCGATAATATTTGTTGACGGATGATAGTTATATGATCGCGGTAGTTCTTCACTTGGAACATCTACTGAGTTTTGCTGATTCGTGATGTTGAGATCAACAACCAATTCAATGTTTGGAGATCTTGATGAAGCTTCATTTCTGTTGTTTTGGACTGCAGATTGATTAAGAAGACTTGTTATCTGCTCTACGTCATCATCTGAAGAAGATGATTCCCCATCAGCATCAAATGTTGGTGCTTCATCTGAATCAGAATCTTGGTTCTGGGGCATACTGGGCTCCGTTGTTGTATTCATTGGTTCAGTAGAGGCATTCGTTGGAAGATTAGTAGGTGTTGATAATGTTTCAGAAACATTTTCAGCCAGAACACCACTAATATTTGAACTTGCGCCAGAAGAAGATGGTACAACGTGGGTTGATTAGCCACAATTGGTCGAACAATTTGTTCTTGATTCCCTGACTGGTGAAGATAATATAACACTGCAACTTCTTCGTCGGTTAGTTCTTTGGACAAGTCAAATGACTTCCAAAGGTCTTGATAGTTAAACAGCCACGCGTCACCTTTCCTGTGAACAAGATCCGTGTAATTGAAACAATCCACGTGATGTGCTTCAATAACCTTTCACAATGAAGGAACATATACTCTTCTCAACGGACTCGCATATCCGAAAAAGAAACCTTCAAGAGATTTAGCTCCGAATTTGCCATCTTGGTCTATTACGGTACAAGGTGTACCGGATGGTTCTAAGAACTTCAAATTTGGCTTCCGTCGGTTTATCATCTCAAAACATGTTTTCTTTGTTGGTTTGACAGTGAGAACCCTGTTTAGCGTGTAGCAAGCCGCAGCAACTGCTTCACTCCAGAAGCTGATAGGAAGTTTAGAATCTGCAAGCATGGTTCTCACAGTTTCAATCAAAGTTCGGTTCTTCCGTTCAACTACCCCGTTTTGTTGTGGAGTATAGGGAGCACTAAACTCGTGAAGAATCCCTTTTGCGTTGCAGAATTCCTTCATTTTGTTTTCTTAAACTCCATGCCGTTGTCATTTCTAATGCGTCTGACCGGCAGATGATAAATGTTCTCGAGTTTCTTGAATAGAATAACCAAGTTCTCGAATGTTTCGTCTTTTGATTCTTGAAAGAATACCCACGAATATCTCGAATAGTCATCTATCACGACCAAGCAATATAAGTCTCCTGATATGCTTCGAACATTTATAGGACCAAATAAATCCATGTGGAGACGTTCTAACGGCAACTTTATTGAGTTTAGAATTTTCTCCGGATGAGATTTCTTGATCTGCTTTCCAAGCGATGATCAGACATCTAAAAACTTCAAAGATTTACGCCTTCTACAAGATCACTATGAACCAAGAAATTCATTTTTCGCAAATGAATATGCCCCATCTTACGATGCCAAAGAATAGAATCCTTTTCATTAGCCTTTGATACAAAACATTGTGCTGATTGTGAAGAAGTGGTAGCAACACCCATATCAAGAACATATAAATCATTCTCTCGCGGTGCTCGCATCAGAATCCACTCATCTGGAATTTTGAATCCCGGCTTAAAGATAATACACTCCATATCATTGAAATGGACTGTGAATTTCTTGTCACAAATCTGTGATATACTAGGAAGATTGTTCTCAAGTTCTACAATAGTTCACGCGATCAAATGAAACTACGCAATTTGAGAGTTTTCCCTCGACGACAATCCTTCCACATTGATTTCCTGCAAATCCAACATATCCACCATTGATAGCTTTAATGTCGTATAGTAATGCTTTCATTCCCGTCATGTGCCTAGAAGCTCCACTATCCAAAATCCACTTTAAAAGTATGGATCTTTGGAGCCCCTGCAAAATTCAGAAATTGGGTGAAAAGCTCTACCCAAGCCTTCTTGGTCTTGTGTTTTACTGGATAACCATCAACAAAAGCATATTCAAACTCATCAACATCATCAAAATCAAATTCATCATCTGTTTCAACAATGTTAATGTTTGAAAATTTCACTTTTTTCTTATCTT
Organism: Scalesia atractyloides; assembly: GCA_947069175.1. Classification (NCBI taxonomy): domain Eukaryota; kingdom Viridiplantae; phylum Streptophyta; class Magnoliopsida; order Asterales; family Asteraceae; genus Scalesia; species Scalesia atractyloides. The sequence continues at coordinate 57,823,814 of CAMTDV010000005.1, read as the reverse complement.
TTACAGATTTGACATTATCGTTTTTAATTTCTGTTTTAATTTCTTTCACATTCTCACTAGTCTTCACCTGCTCAGACTTAGTGATTTCAGTCTTTGATTCTTTTATGTTGTAAGTCTTTACCAGCTCAGACTTAACAACACCAGATGTTGTTGACCTTTTCTTGGCAATCCAGGTTTGAGATTTGATATTAGCCTTTTTGATGTAAAACTTGTTTTCATTAGACCTAGAAGTTTCACCTTTTTTGAAAATGGAATTTCCAAAAGTTTTTTCAGACTTTGGTTTAACTTCTGGTTTCGATTCATTTCGTTTCAAAATCTTTACAGGTTTTGCAAACACTGGTTGCTTTGGCTTCACAACATTAGAATCTCTTCTTCTAGGGTAAGCCGGTTTTGATTTCGGACAATGTCGTACCATATGACCAATTTCATTGCACTTGAAACATGTCCGATTAACAAGTTGGATGTCCTTTAACCGGTGGTTTTACCCTACTAGATGTTTTGGCACCACTTGTAACCTTGGCTTTATCTCGAAGTTCTTTCTCCTTCTTAAACTCATCATTTGATTTCTTACCAATCAAATTCTCCTCATGAACTGTATTCGTCCCATATACAAACTTCATTTTTTGTTTTTATATTCATGAATTGGTGACGGTTTCTTTACAGATTCATTAGTTTCTTCTTCTAAACCCAACCCCGCTCTCCGGTTTTCAGGATGATCACCACCATTTCTTCGGTAATTGTTTCTTTTAGGTTTGGAATAGAATTTTTCTTCATTGATTACCAATTCTTCTGATGTGACTTCCACGAGTTTAAAAAATTTATCAAGCAATTCTTTCTTCACATTTGAATCAGGAAGCTATCATCAAAGTATAGTCTTTCCGAATCCTTAATTTTGTACATTATAATATTAGGATCATCACTTAGACCATCATTTGACGACTTATCGTCATTTTTAGATTGTGAATCGGAATTCTTTGAACTCGAGTTGGCGCTTTTGAAGCTGCCTTCATCAGAATCACTTAAAACATTTTCAACCACTTTGTTAATCACAGCGTTGTTATCAGCATTAGATTTAGCATAGACTATATCAATGTTCTCTGGCAACTCGTTTTTCTTTTCAGAAAGTAATTCGACATTGAGTGCCTTGTCCATCCCATATGAAGATTTAACACAGTATTTCTCGCAAAGGGGTGGAGGAACATTGCAATATTCTTTGCCCGCTTTCGTTTTGGGTTTTTCTTCCGATGAGATTGTTGGAAGAATGTGATCAACAACATACGCGTTGGTTGTATAACTTCTTAACAATTGTCGAACTCTTTCAGTTTCAGTTGTCATGTCTTGAAGTTGTTGTTTGATTTCAACAATGGTGTTGATATAAATGTTAATTGCTCTTTGTTTATCCAATACTGTATCATTCAACATTCTTATATTATCATGTTGTTCGATGTTATTTCTGTCAGGTCTGCCATAATCATTTTTCATTTTGTCATACGCTTCTTTCATTGTGCGATAATCATATTTTGACAAATCGTTATGCACATTGTTTTAAGCGATGATCTTTGATTTTTTGGCACATTCGACACAAGGTTTAGTACATTTTGTACAAGGTTTCTCAACCTCTACAAATTATACTTTGACAACTTCTTTCTCGATAATTTTTACCTCTGGACCTATCTTGGTTAGATTCGCCATTAAAGCTTTATCTGCCATGTCCTTGAGGTCTTTGACTTTCATTTCTTGAGTGATATCAACAATCACTTCATCAATCTTTTTCTCCTCAACCACTTGTTCTTTCGTGCTTCCATCAAAGTGACCTGCAAAACTGTCACAACAATTAGAGGATAAAATTCCTTGTCTCTGCATATGGATATATTCCTCTTCTTCCTGCTGTTGATGCAAGTATTGTTCCAGAATAACTTGTTCAAAAGCTGCTGCTTCTGCTGCTGCCGCTGCTTTCTCTGCAGAATTATCTTCAACTATCTCTACCATCAAAGTAACTCCGGTCTTTTTCCCAATATAAGAATTCCAATCAAAACCGTCATCTTCTGTGGATGCAACCATGGCTTTCTCCGTGGTACTACTGTTTGGCTTTTCTTGGATCTCAACTTGAGTTTTCTTCGGGAACGGTTTATATTGAAGTGCCCTCTTGTAATATTCATTCCCTCCTCTGAAAAGACTTTGATTTCGGGTTGCCTCGGAGTTCTTACACTCTCTTTAAAATGTCCCTTCTGTCGACATCTAAAGCATGTGACTTTGGATTTATCAAAACCCAATTTGTTGCTGGAGTTTCCTATGTCACGGCCTGTGAGTACAACAAACTTTGTCACTCTCCTGATGATCGATGCTAAGGACCATTGATGTCCATTAGTTCGAGTTCTTATTCGTCTACCTGGTCATAATCTTCTGCGGTCATCTCGGGGTTTCCGATGTTACCGGCAACAAGACATTCATAAGACTCTAAGACGGTAGCGAGTAATGACATATGTTGTTTTGCAACTTCTTCTGAAACAACATTGTTCAAATTCACTCCGATGTTGCATTTGTAAGCATTCGGATCAGAACTTTGTTGTTGGTTCTGATATGCTTTACTTTGGAATGTTGAATTTGAACCAGTGCTCTGAGTAAGAATTTTGTGGACTTTGGTCATACTGAGGCTGTGAATGACTCTGGTTCTGTGGAGAAGCATTCATATTTGCACTAAAAGCAGTTCCAATTTTTTGACACGAAATGTTATCTTGCATTCCGGTTTTGTAGTACAAACCGATGTCTTGAACAACATTAGCGTTCTTTGACTTCGCTATTTTCAGAAGCTCCATTTTGTGGCCTTCGAGTTTACCAATAAACGTTGACAACTTGAAGAAATCCCACTTATCACTATTTTTCAGAACCATCAAATACGTTGCCATTCACCCTCTGGTAGTGCGTCAGCAAGTTTGTCGATGTATTCTTGTTCCATCTTCTCAAGACCGTGTCTTCGCATTTGCACTTTGAGATGACAGAAACGCTCAATCATTTGCTTAATGGTCTCATTCTTTAGCATGCTGAAGATATCGAACTCTTTAAGAATGAGAGCCTTCTTGCTTTTGATCATTTCAGCACTGCCTTGGTATTTCTTCTGTAATGACAACCAAAGCTCTCTTGCTGTAGTATACTCTGGTAGCAAGATCATAAAATCTTCTTTGACAGACTGTTAGATGAGACTGATCATCTTTTTCTCTGCAATGTATTCGTCTCTCTGAGCTGTCGAGTAATTGTACTTCTCAAGAACTTGTTGATGCTCATCTACCGGAATAGTATAGCCTCTTCCAATTGACACCCGGCCAACAAAGTGCATGGCTTGATCCCAGTAAGTAAATTTCTCTTTCCATGCTTCGTATTCGTCCATGCTCATCAGCTTGGGCAGTTTGACGGTCGTTCCCATTTCGTTATCAAGATTGACTTGATTAATCACGTTGACATTTGACGAACTAGCTCCAGACATATAAGCTCTTAGTTGATCCTCCATTGTGAATCACTAAAGTGTACGTTGAAAAACTTTCAAAAACTTTGAAAACAGTTAGTTCTACTACAAGTTCGGTCGAACTTGTAGCAACTAATGAAGAATTCTTGGATTTTCTAACAAGTTCGGTCGAACTTGTTAGATCTTCTTTAAAAAATTTCGTTTATCTTCGGTCGAACATATAACACTAATTAAACAGATCTTCGAGCGAACTTATCACCACAATTTCAATGAAATACAAGCTAGTTCGGGCGAACTTACTTAAAACCTTGATGTAAAATTGATGAAAATTCAGTATCTTTGAGCCAACTTGACTAAAATTTCCTCAAAAATCACCTAAGTTCGGGCGAACTTACTAAAAATCACTTGAAAAGTGATGTTTTAGTGCAAGTTCGGCCGAACATGGCCAACAAGTTCGTTCCAGAAAATTTTCAAAAACATGGTTTTTCAAAATTTCGACATGAATTCGGTTGAATTTGGTCTCCAATCTTTCAAGGGTTTATCTTTGTTGTATTTTACATGATATATTCAAAGTTCAAAATATTTTGACCATGAATTCTTCATTTTGTGATCAAAAGTTAAAGAAAAAGAAGAATGGAGTAGAAATAGAAGTGTTCTTGTCTTGATACTATCAAATCAGGCTGTTCTTGCTCTGATACCAGTTATAGGACCGATCCTCGATGCTTAGGAACCTAAATTTGATATCTAACGTCCATAATAGCGGAAATATTACGTCGTGTTACCAATAGACAAGAATTAATCAGTTTAGTTTCATTGATTAAACGTTCAGATTACAGACTGACAGAGCTTCGCTCTACAATGCCAAAGTTACAAATGAGACACACAAGCTAGGTATTTATAGCACAACAAGTTCGGCCATGTGAGACACAAGTTCGCCCGAACTTGCATAAGCAAGTTCGGCCGAACATGCATATAATACATGATTATGCCCGAACTTGGCTACATCTTTACATAAATACTTCATAACCTAGCCTATTCAGCTCTATACAACACAGACTCGATATAAGACTAAGACATAGACATTATGCACCAACATATACTCTGGCAGCAAAATCAGGATATCTTCTTTGACAGACTGTTGGATGAGACTGGTCATCTTTTTCTCATCAATGTATTCGTCTCTCTGTACTGTCGAGTAATTGTACTTTTCAAGGACTTGCTGATGTTCATCTACCGGAACAGTGTAGCCTCTTTCAATCGACACCCAGCCAGCGAAATGCATGGCTTGAACCCAATATGTAAATTTCTCCTTCCATGCTTCATACTCGTCCATGCTCATTAGCTTGGGCGGTTTAACAGTCGTTCCCATTTCGTTATCAAGATTGACTTGATGAATCACGTTGGCATTTGACAAACTAGCTCCAGACATAAAAGCTCTTTGCATATCATCCATTGTGAATAACGAGATGTGTATGCTGAAAATAATCAAAAACTTTTGAAAACAATTAGCACTACTACAAGTTCGGTCCAACTTGTAGTAACAATGAAGAATTCTTGAGTTTATCACAAGTTCGGTCGAACTTGTGATATTTGTTTTGAGAAAATTGTTTTAACTTCGGTCGAACTTATGACAAAAAAAACCGATCTTCGAGCGAACTTGTATTCAAGAATTTGAAACAACACTAGTAAGTTCGGGCGAACTTACTCAAACTTTTCTTGATATTACACAAGTTCGGTCGAACTTGTTGTAAAATAAATGAAAATTTGACAAGTTCGAGCGTACTTGGCAAGAATATCCTAAAAAAACACTCAATTTCAGGCGAACTTACTAAAAAATCCCTTGAACAGTGATGTTTTAGACCAAGTTCGGTCGAACATGTTTAAACAAGTTCGCTGGAGATGTTTTGGAAATCATAATTTTTTCAAAAGTTTGACATGAATTCGGTTGAATTTGTTCTCCAAACTTTCAAGGGTTTATCTTTGTGGTATTTTACATGATATATTCAAATTTGAAAAGATTTTGACTGTGAATTCTTCATTTTTGATGAAAAAGTTAATAAAAATAGAAGAAAGGAGTAGAAATAGAAGTGTTCTTGTCTTGATACTATCAAATCAGGCTCTTCTAGCTCTGATACCACTTGTAGGACCGATCCTCGATGCTAAGGAACCTAAATTTGATATCTAACGTCCATAATAGCGGAAATATTACGTTGTGTTTACCAATAGACAAGATTTAATCAGTTAATCATCAGTTTTATCGATCAAACTTTTTGGTTACAAACTAACAGAGCTTCACCTCCAAAATGCCAAAGATACAAATGAATGAGGCAAGCTAGGTATGTATAGAGATTCTAGTTCGCTAGTAAGAGGGGTAAGTTTGCCCGAACTTGCCTTAGCAAGATCGGCCGAACTTGTCTATACTTGACAACATGGGCGAACTTGCATCTCTTTTACATAAATATTCCATACGACTAGCCTATTCAGCTCTATACAATACAGACTCGATATAAGACTAAGTCATAGACATTATGCACCAACAGCGAAAACTAACAAACTCTGAACGATATTTTCCGAGAAAAATCGAATCCCTGTATCAATAAAACTGAGTTTGAAGCTAAGAAATGCAGAAACTGCTAACAGAAACGACCAGATATCTGATTTAATAAATTATTTACGCGTTTATTCTAAATATGGAAAGTGGGCAAAAACAAACGAAACTCGGAATAAATTTTTCGTGGAAAATCGAATCCTTATATCAATAAAACTGAGTATGGAACCTGAGAAATATAGAAACTGCTGACAGAAACGACAGATATTTGATTTAATGAATTATTTACGCGTCTCATCTAAATATGGCAAGTGGGCGAAAACAAACGAAACTCGGAGTTAATTTTTCGTGCAAAATCGAATCCCCTTAGCAATAAAACAGAGTTTAGAAGCTGAGAAATACAAAAACTGCTAACATAAACGACCATATATTTTATTTAATTAATTATTCATGCGTTTTCGACTAAATATAAAAAGTAAGCGAACTGACGAATTTCCGAATAATATTTTTCAAGAAATATCGAATCCTAATATTAATAAAATATAGTTTGAAAGCTGAGAAATACCGCAACTGACGACAGAAACGACGAGATATTTGATTTAATCAATTATTCACGCGTTTTCGTTTATATATGGAAAGTGTGTAAAAACTGACGAAACTCCGCATGATATTTTTCATGAAAAACCGAATCCATGTATCGCTGAGATATAAAGAAACTGCTGATAAAAACGACTAGATAATTGATTTAGTCAATTATTCACGGCTTTTCGTTTAAATACGGAAAGTGTGCGAAACTGATGAAACTCGAAATGAATTTTTCTGGAAAACTCTAATCCCTTTATCAATATAATTGAGTTTGGAAGCTGAGAAATATAGAATCTGCTAATGAAAACAGCCAGATATTTTGATTTAATCAATTACTCACGCGTTTTTGTGTAAATACGGAAAGTGGGCGAAAACTAACGAACTCTGAACGAAATTTTTCAAGAAAAATCGAATCTCTGTATCAATAAAACTGAGTTTAAAGCTAAGAAATGCAGAAACTGATGACAGAAAAGACCAGATATCTGATTTAATGACTTATTTACGCGTTTCCTCTAAATATGGAAAGAGGGCGAAAACAAAAGAAACTCGGAATAATTTTTCTTGGAAAATCGAATCCCTAAAACTGAGTATGGAACATGAGAAATATAGAAACTACTGACAGAAACGGCGATATATTTGATTTAATGAATTATTTACGCGACTCATCTAAATATGGCAAGTGGGCGAAAACAAACGAAACTCGGAGTTAATTTTTCGTGCAAAATCGAATTCCCTTATCAATAAAACAGAATCTAGAAGCTGAGAAATACAAAAACTGCTAACATAAACGACCATATATTTTATTTAATTAATTATTCATGCGTTTTCGACTAAATATAAAAAGTGAGCGAAAACTGACGAATTTCCGAATAATATTTTTCAAGAAATATCGAATCCTAATATTAATAAAATGGAGTTTGAAAGCCGAGAAATAGCGAAACTGATGACAAAAACGACGAGATATTTGATTTAATCAATTATTCACGCGTTTTCGTTTATATATGGAAAGTGTGTAAAAACTGACGAAACTCCGCATGATATTTTTCATGAAAAACCGAATCCATGTATCGCTGAGATATAAAGAAACTGCTGATATAAAACGACTAGATATTTGATTTAGTCAATTATTCACGGCTTTTCGTTTAAATACGGAAAGTGTGCGAAACTGATGAAACTCGAAATGAATTTTTCTGGAAAACTCTAATCCCTTTATCAATATAATTGAGTTTGGAAGCTGAGAAATATAGAATCTGCTAATGAAAACAGCCAGATATTTTGATTTAATCAATTACTCACGCGTTTTTGTGTAAATACGGAAAGTGGGCGAAAACTAACGAACTCTGAACGAAATTTTTCAAGAAAAATCGAATCTCTGTATCAATAAAACTGAGTTTAAAGCTAAGAAATGCAGAAACTGATGACAGAAAAGACCAGATATCTGATTTAATGACTTATTTACGCGTTGCCTCTAAATATGGAAAGAGGGCGAAAACAAAAGAAACTCGGAATAATTTTTCTTGGAAAATCGAATCCCTAAAACTGAGTATGGAACATGAGAAATATAGAAACTGCTGACAGAAACGGCGATATATTTGATTTAATGAATTATTTACGCGACTCATCTAAATATGGCAAGTGGGCGAAAACAAACGAAACTCGGAGTTAATTTTTCGTGCAAAATCGAATTCCCTTACAATAAAACAGAATCTAGAAGCTGAGAAATACAAAAACTGCTAACATAAACGACCATATATTTTATTTAATTAATTATTCATGCGTTTTCGACTAAATATAAAAAGTGAGCGAAAACTGACGAATTTCCGAATAATATTTTTCAAGAAATATCGAATCCTAATATTAATAAAATGGAGTTTGAAAGCCGAGAAATACCGCAACAGATGACAGAAACGACGAGATATTTGATTTAGTCAATTATTCACGCGTTTTCGTTTATATATGGAAAGTGTGTAAAAACTGACGAAACTCCGCATGATATTTTTCATGAAAAACCGAATCCATGTATCGCTGAGATATAAAGAAACTGCTGATAAAAACGACTAGATATTTGATTTAGTCAATTATTCACGCGTTTTCGTTAAAAATACGGAAAGTGTGCGAAACTGATGAAACTCGAAATGAATTTTTCGGGAAAATCGAATCCCTTTATCAATATAATTGAGTTTGGAAGCTGAGAAATATAGAATCTGCTAACGAAAACGACCAGATATTTTGATTTAATCAATTACTCACGTGTTTTCGTCTAAATACGGAAAGTGGGCAAAAACTAACGAACTCTGAACGAAATTTTTCAAGAAAAATCGAATCTCTGTATCAATAATAAAACTGAGTTTGAAGCTAAGAAATGCAGAAAACTGATGATAGAAACGACCAGATATCTGATTTAATGACTTATTTACGCGTTTCCTCTAAATATGGAAAGAGGGCGAAAACAAAAGAAACTCGGAATGAATTTTTCTTGGAAAATCGAATCCCTAAAACTGAGTATGGAACATGAGAAATATAGAAACTGCTGACAGAAACGGCGATATATTTGATTTAATGAATTATTTACGCGACTCATCTAAATATGGCAAGTGGGCGAAAACAAACGAAACTCGGATTAATTTTTCGTGCAAAATCGAATTCCCTTATCAATAAAACAGAATCTAGAAGCTGAGAAATACAAAAACTGCTAACATAAACGACCATATATTTTATTTAATTAATTATTCATGCGTTTTCGACTAAATATAAAAAGTGGCGAAAACTGACGAATTTCCGAATAATATTTTTCAAGAAATATCGAATCCTAATATTAATAAAATGGAGTTTGAAAGCCGAGAAATAGCGAAACTGATGACAAAAACGACGAGATATTTGATTTAATCAATTATTCACGCGTTTTCGTTTATATATGGAAAGTGTGTAAAAACTGACGAAACTCCGCATTATATTTTTCATGAAAAACCGAATCCAGGTATCGCTGAGATATAAAGAAATTACTGACAAAAACGACTAGATATTTGATTTCGTCAATTATTCACGCGTTTTCATTTAAATACGGAAAGTGTGCGAAACTGATGAAACTCGAAATGAATTTTTCGGGAAAATCGAATCCCTTTATCAATATAATTGAGTTTGGAAGCTGTGAAATATAGAATCTGCTAACCAAAACGACCAGATATTTTGATTTAATCAATTACTCACGCGTTTTCGTCTAAATACGGAAAGTGGGCAAAAACTAACGAACTCTGAACGAAATTTTTCAAGAAAAATCGAATCTCTGTATCAATAAAACTGAGTTTGAAGCTAAGAAATACAAAAACTGCTGACATAAACGGCCATATATTTTATATAATTAATTATTTATGTGTTTTCGACTAAAATAGAAAGTGGGCGAAAACTGACGAATTTCTAAATAATATTTTTCAAGAAAAATCGAATTCTAATATTAATAAAATGGAGTTTGAAAGCCGAGAAATACAGAAACTGCTGACATAAACGACCAGATATTTATTTAATCAACTATTAACGCATTTTAGTCTAAATATTGAGAGTGGGCGAAAACTAACGAAACTCAGAATGATATTTTTCAAGAAAAATCGAATCCCTGTGTCAATAAAACTCAGTTTGGAAGTTGAGAAATGCAGAAACTTCTGACAAAAACGACCAGATATTTGATTTAATCAATTATTTACTTGTTTCGTCTAAATATGGAAAGTGGGAGAAAACAAACGAAACTCGAAATGAATTTTTCGTGGAAAATCAAATCCCTTTATCAATAAAACTGAGTTTGGAACCTGAGAAATATAGAAACTACTAACAAAAACGACCAGATATTTGATTTAATAAATTATTTTAGGGTTTCCTCTAAATATGGAAAGTGGGCTAAAAGAAACGAAATTCGGAATGAAGTTTTCGTGCAAAATCGAATCACTTTATCAATAAAACTGAGTTTGGAAGCTGAGAAATACAGAAATTACTGATAAAAACGACAAGATAATTCATTTAATCAATTATTCACACGTTTTAGTCTAAATATGAAAAGCGGGCGAAATTTAACGAAACTTGAAATGAATTTTTCGTGAAAAACCGAATCACTGTATCAATAAAACTCTTTTTGGAAGCTGATAAATACCAAACTTCTGACACAAACGACAAGATTTTTATTTAATCAAATATTAACGCGTTTTCTTCTAAATATGGAAAGTGGGCAAAAACTAACGAAACTTCCAATGATATTTTTCAACAAAAATCGAATCCCTGTATCAATAAAATAGAGTTTGGAAGCTGAGAAATACAGTAACTGCTGACAAAAACAACAAGATATTTCATTTAATCAATTATTCACACGCTCTCGTCTAAATATGAAAAGTGGGCAAAATTTACCAAACTCTGAATGAATTTTTCATGAAAAAATGAATCACTATATCAATAAAACTGGGTTTGGAAGCTGACAAATATAGAAACTACTGACATAAACGACCAGATATTTATTTAATCAAGTATTAACGCATTTTTAATCTAAATATGGAAAGTGGGCGAAAACTAACGAAACTCCAAATGATAATTTTCAAGAAAAATCGAATTCCTTTATCAATAAAATTGAGTTAGGATGTTGAGAAAAACTTCTGACGGAAACGACCAGATATTTGATTTAATGAATTATTTACACGTTTCATCTAAATATGGGAAGTGGGCGAAACAAACGAAACTCAGAATGAATTTTTCATGGAAAATCGAATCCCTTTATTAATAAAACTGAGTTATGAACCTGAGAAATATAGAAACTACTGAGAAAAACGACCAGGTATTTGATTTAATGAATTATTTAAGGGTTTCCTCTAAATATGGAAAGTGGGCTAAAATAAACGAAATTTGGAATGAAGTCTTCATGCAAAATCGAATCACTTTATCAATAAAACTGAGTTTGAAAGCTGAGAAATACAAAAATTACCGACAAAAACGACACAATATGTCATTTAATCAATTATTCACACGTTTTAGTCTAAATATGAAAAGCGGGCGAAATTTAACAAAACTCGGAATGAATTTTTGGTGAAAAACCGAATCATTGTATCAATAAAACTATTTTTTTAAGCTGATAAATACCAAACTTCTGACATAAACTACAAGATATTTATTTAATCAAATATTAACGCGTTTTCTTCTAAATATGGAAAGTGGGCGAAAACTAACGAAACTCCGAATGATATTTTTCAAGAATCCCTATATTAATAAAACTGAGTTTGGAAGCTGAGAAATGGAAAAACTGCTGACAAAAACCACCACATATTTCATTTAATGAATTATTTACGCGTTTGGTCTAAATATGGAAGGTGACCGAAAACAAACGAAACTCAGAATGATTTTTCATGGAAAATCGAATCACTTTATCAATAAAACTAAGTTTGTAACTTGAGAAATACAGAAACTACTGACAGAAACGACCAGATATTTGATTTAATAAATTATTTAAGCGTTTCATCAAAATATGGAAAGTGAACGAAAACAAACGAAACTTGGAATGAATTTTTCGTGTAAAATCAAATCTCCTTATCAGTAAAACTGTGTTTGGAAACTAAGAAATACAAAAACTGCTGACATAAACGACAAGATATTTTATTTAATTAATTATTCACGCGTTTTCGAATAAATATAGAAAGTGGGCGAAAAATGACGAATTTACGAATGATATTTTTCACGAAAAATTGAATCCCAGTATTAATAAAACGGAGTTTGAAGCTGAGAAATAACGAAACTGCTGAAAAAAACGACTTGATATTTGATTTAATCAATTATTCATGCGTTTCGTCGAAATATGGAAAGTGTGCGAAAACTGACGAAACTCGAAATGAATTTTTCGGGAAATTCGAATCCCTTTATCAATATAACTGAGTTCGGAAGCTGAGAAATACAGAATCTGCTGACAAAAACGACCAGATATTTCATTTAAATATGAAAAGTGGGTGAAATTTAACGAACTCAGAATGAATTTTTCTAAAAAAACTGAATCAACGTATGAATAAAAGTGTGTTTGGAAGCTGATAAATAAAGAAACTTCTGACACAAACGACCATATATTTTATTTAATTAATTATTCATGCGTTTTCGACTAAATATAAAAAGTGGGCAAAAACCAACGAATTTCCGAATGATATTTTTCAAGAAAAATCGAATCCTAATATTAATACAATGGAGTTTGAAAGCGGAGAAATACAGAAACTGCTGACAGAAACGACCAGATATTTGATTTAATCAATTATTCACGCGTTTTCGTTTATATATGGAAAGTGGGCAAAAACTGACCAAACTCCGGATGATATTTTTCATGAAAAACCGAATCCAAGTATCGTGAGAAGTAAAGAAACTGCTGACAAAAACGACTAGATATTTGATTTAATCTGTGACAACCCGTAACATCGAGGAAAAAAAACCGTTCGTGTCGCTTTTACAAATTAATTATATACTTATCATATTCGACGAATTAATTTTATACTTATTTAATTTATATTATATGAACCAATATTCGAACCAAACTCATATCGTGTTGAACCAACCTGAACCGTACGAACGAAAACATATGTCGAGTGTCGATTCAACCACTCGTGTAACTCGAAACTTATGGGAGCTGAACCATAGCATGAACATCATACATGTATATTAGTTGAATAATTGTATATCTATATTTATAATTAGTTGATTAAAATTGTTTAAAAAAAATTATAAATGAACGAACTCCTAGGGTGTAAATTGTAATGTGTATACTCCTTGAGCAAGAATTTAATTTCATAAGAATTATGAGGCTTTCCAAGAATTTTGGAATCTAATGAAGTTCACATGGTCCATAATTTAACATTGACATATATACTTCATGTTTCTGTTAGTAAAAAGGAAACACCATGTCCCCTAAATTATTTTCATGATTTTGGCCCAAAGCCCCAGCCCAATTCTTTTTCCCACTTGAGGCCTATATTTCAGTAATCCTTGTATCACCCCAATCCCAAACATCAAGTTAGAAATTATAATACATACATGCAGTAGGTTATTTTTATAACACTCCAAAACTTCCAAACCCTAACTCACATACTACAACCTGCGATCCCCTCCCTCTTTCACTTGTGAACGACGATCATGTCCAAGCTCTTCGGGTACCAACTTCTAAGTAGTTTTAATCGAGCCATTCATTCACTAGGTAAGCGCATCTTGAGTGTTAGTATTAGTCTCTAAATTCATATATGTTTTCGGTAGATAAAACCCGTGTATCATGGCTGCTTTTTTTGTTCTATGATGATACTTGTAGTTTTAAATGAATAAGGATCATGTATTCTTAATGCATGGGTCGACTAGGGGTTCGGTTAGCCGCTAGGGTTTTGTTGTGGGTTTAACCATGTGTTTTCTTGATAAATTATTTGATAAATAATCTGATTTTTGATGTTAACCTATTGTAGGTGATGTGTAAGTGTTGTTGTTGTTCGATAAATATGCTAACGAAACCAATATAATTTGCATTAGAATGTTAAAAGCTGAAAACAGAATCTCTTCAACGGTTTCAGCCAACTTTAGTTGACTGTAACCAGGTCATAATTTAACGAATTTTGGAGTTTCTTGAGTCTATAACGTGTCATTTCGAAATACGCTTCTAATGGCGCTAGAATCATGATTTTTGGACGTCTTTGGTATTTTAAATGATTTATTTTGTGTCAAAGGTTCAAGCTGTGTTTTTTGTCAGAATTTGCAGCTCATTACGAGAGTCATAACTCAATGTAGGAATTGAGTTATGATCTGAAATTTTTTACTGTAAGTACTTCCAGGTGATTCCAAAAATCTCCACCTAGAATTACGTTAGTCGGATAACCGAGGATTTCTAAATGAATTTTTCTGTGAGCTGCAGTCAGAAAGTGCCGAATCTGATCACTGTTTGGCGCAAGATTTTCCACAGAAAATCCGTAAAGAGTTTGGTCGCCAAATTTATAACAAGAGTCGATGCTCCGATTGACACGTCCTGTAATTTTTGGGAATTTTCCTATACACGAACCATTCCGAATAACACTCTGAAAACTGCCTGAAAATGCACTATATTGAT